>CAEFZY010034240.1:0-24163 GCA_903066815.1 Brachyrhaphis roseni
CTAAAGAGAAATCCTCCAACACTAAAATCTGATCCTCCATCTTGTTTCCATCTGGTGAAGAAGGAAGTTGCTCTCAGCGTCTCCAGAGGTTTTTGTGTCGTTTCCTTCAGTGGTTCTTGGTGCAGCGCCCCCACAGGCCAGGAGGGGAACAGGTTGGTTTGATTCAGAACCACAGCAGCTGGAGGTGGAGCAGATGATGAAGTTCTGGTTCCAATACAACCGATTCCAGACTATCCTAAAGCCCTAAAGTTAAATGAAAAACAGAAACTTCTGGTGTTTTTATCATCGTGTCGATCTCCTGTTGTTCTCTCCTGACTTGTGTTTATTTGTCCTTTCCGTCTCTCTGTGCAGCAAGGAACAGCAAATATTATTTGTAGCTTATCAGAGATGACTCTGTGCTGCCTTGTTGGGTCTACTGGGCGACTCGTTTGATTTAATAAAACCTCCACAGTTCTGACAAGGTTCAGGTCTCTGAGCTTGGACGCCTCTTCAGAAAAGCCATGTTGTGATATCACTTAATCCTCCCCGCTCTCTGTGAAATATCACATTTCTTTTTCTTCTCTCTCACTGATGCCGGGATAAAAGTGTTTATTTTCAGTTTTCAGTCCAGATGTGCAGCCCAGTGAAACCCAGTCTCATTTTAAAAGGATTTATTAATATGGTATAAAGGAGCAGCGGCAGCAGCGACAGATAATTTTAAGAGGATTAAGAGAAGAGCCAACCCACACAGACACATTTTAATCTCATCTTTAGAATAAAATAGTTGCCTTATTTAAAAAAGGCAATGCCCCCATGGAGGAGAAGAATCTCAGAGAAATACAGAAACCTGAAAGTAAGACTGCAGAAACACGGCTCACACTCTGAGAGCCAGGAGGAAAAACCAAAACGGTGATGGAGGAGAATCAGCGGCTCGCTGTGGCTGCAGGAGCAAACCGGTGTTCACACAGCTCTCCATTCATCCTTTATCCACGTTTTGTTCCTCCTGATCTGCAGTGGTGGGAAAACTTACGCTAATCTGCTAATAACTTTGTAAATGTTTAGAGTTTCCATCAAATAAATTCCAAACTGTTATTTCCTTCGATGTTTTGTAAACGTTCAGTTGAATAAAGTTCAACATCCGTGTTGAAGTTTTGGTTCTCAACACATATATTCGTGCTCTTATTTTGAAGGGCATGAATGCTGTTTACGCAGCAGTTCCACTTCCTCTCTTCACGTTCTTTACCCAGAATGCATCACTGTTTAAAATCTAATGAAAAGTACTAGTTCTACCAGCAGATTATTTTGTTAACATAAAAAATTTTGTTATAAGTGAAATAATCTACCAATGGAACTGATAGATTATCAGTTCTATCAGTAAAATGAACTCCTATATGTTGTTAAAAAGTTTTCTTTAAAATTTGATTTGTCTTATTAAGATATTGAGATATTTGCACTGGAAAGTAGACCATAAATACTTGTTAATATTTTGTGAGTTATTTTCAGAAGCAAATCAGATGATCTTTGTTGAATTTACCTCCAACTTTCAGTAAAAGCAAGTGGAGAATATTTAACACAATCTGGGAGTCACAAACATGTTTGAGAATACAACGCCGTCTGCCTGGACTTTGACATACATGATTCTTTGCCCTAAATACTTAATATTACTATTACATATGAGTAAACTGCACCAGTATAGACAGAAACACTATTTGGGGAGCAGATCTAGTTTTGTGTGGCTGCAGAAACTCTGTGCGTTTACTGCAGAGTTTGGAGTTTGATTCAGATTCTGACAGTTTTCCATCAACACAGTCACAGACACACACAGACTGACAGTCCTGATCCTGAAGGACCGCCACTGACCTTCAGCTACCAAACAGCGGTGAGCTTTTACACAATACAGACGTTTCTTACTGCAGGTGTCGAGACATTCACAGCTATACTTAAATCAGAAACTCTGAAACCAGAATGAAAAGACTTTTTCTCCTCTGTAGTCAAAGAAATGATACTATTCAGTGTAATAAACAAGAAAATCAGTCACTCTGACATTATTTCCATTAGTTTTAATTAAAACTCACGGCTCTTTCACCAGAAATGAAACGTATCTAAAACATCTGAGATAAAATCTCCATATTCATATTATGAAGTCAAAGAAAAGCTGAAATGAGATTCTTCTGTTGACGACTTTCTCTGGTTCATAATTTTACTGTTATTTTTGAGACAAGTTTTGGCTGTTTTGTCAGATTAAAGGTTTTGACTGTTTCATATTTGTCTAAGCTAAATGTGTCTGAATTTCAATAAGTGGTAATAAATGTTTGGTGTCAGTGAAATGTGAAGGAAACAGTAAACATGACGATGTAATTTAATTTCTGCTCCTGCTTTGAGTCCAAGCAGATGAGAATTAGTCAGATTAATGAGGAAGGATTAGAGTGATGGGATTAGATTAAGGGAAACCTTTCTGGTCATATTTATCCTGGTGCTCTGATTATTTCACTGGCTGCTTCGTTGTTTTATGACTAAATTCTGGAGTTGATCATTTACAAGCATTTTATTTATTATACTGTAATAATTTACATAAAAGTAAAAACAAAGATTTTCTTAAGTAGAATCACCAGTAAATCTAATTATTATTGAATAAATAATGTAACATCTTGTACAGGTTATATTATGGGCCTTTCAATATATAAATCACTATTAAAGGGAAATATTTAAAACATTTTGTCTAAACTTTGTTGTTCCATCGTGGAACAAGTTAATACACAAGATGCTGAACCACTTTATATTCTGGCCTAGTTAAATAACCATGTCCTTTATAATTATTTAAGGAAATCATGTAGATATTAAATAAAAGTAGGCTGAGAACAGACCCCTGAGGAGCCCCATAATTCATTTCTGCTTGCTGAGATTTAAAATTGCCAAACGACTCAAATTTATTTCAATGTGACTGTTTATGCTGCAGTTTTATTTTCTCTCCTCCCTGGTGTTTATTCTGTACCCAGAATGCATCACTGCTCTCCAGTAAACTGTTTAAAATCTACTGATGTCCTTCATGCTTCGGACTGAAGCTCTGCTGGTCAGTCAGGCTAACAGAGCAACACCAACAACCGTACAGCGAGGTCTGTTCCAAAGAAAAACTTCCTGAAGCGCAAACTGGACGTTATGTTTGTGTTGAACCTAATGTTTATGGTTAATGGTTTAAGGTTAGGGCAGCTAATGTTTCAGTTAGCACTGCTAACTACTGAAAATGGTTGAATTTAGTGTGTTAGCTTCTGCTAACGTCCATGTTGGTGTAGAGTTAGCAGAGCTAAAGTTTTATTTACCATTGCCCAATAAAAATAGTCTAACTTAGCACTTTAGCATTAGCTTCTGCTAACGTCCATGTTAAACATAGCACTAATGTTTATGATTAGTGCTATGCCTCAGTTTTCAGAGCCTTTCAGACTCTAAGTGTAAATGATAGTTTAACTGTATTGAAATGAATAAAAAGCAGCTGACGCTTTAAAAAAGTCGTTTTGTTTGTCCGCTGACAAAACCAAGGTGGATAAAAATGTGCAGAAGTTTCTCCAGAATCAGAGCGTGAAAGATTTCTCCTCGGTATGTAAATGAAAACCTTTCTAATGCATCAGCATGAAGCAACTTCTCACTCATATTGATTCTCCTCATCTGCTGGGTCTGAGGGAAAACCACCATCTATCTGCAGGGAAACTCTGCTCCATATGGATGACTGGACTCCGGCCGGGCAACATTTTAATATCTATTAATCTTTAAAATACCATCTCACTGAAGAATATCTGCTGAAGAATGTTTTTGGGTTCTGACGTTGTGGCTTTTTATGGAAGGAAACATAAATTTGAGCAGAAGTAACTCCAGCTATGCAGGATAACCGCCTCTGCCTGGAACTGATGTTTTCTCTAAAGCTTTGTGAGTGTTGATGAACACCTGAGTGCCACTGAGGCTGTCAGCGTTTTTACAGCTTTGTTTTTGTTCCTACAGTAAAGAATTTGCATTCAAATGTCAATCTGCCATTGAAATAAAACATATATGCTCTGGATGTGATAAAGATGCAACCAAAGCAGGATTAGAAGCATGTCAAAATATCACAAACAGCTTTGAAAATGCACAGTATTCACCCACATGCAGAGTTTTTAGGTTCGGTTAGATTCACTGAGAAAAGAATTGAGCAAATTTAACCAAAAATAAGTAATTTTGTTCTCAAACAGCTTCCAGATGAAGCAGAGATTGTTAATTTGAAAACAACATATAATAACCACATACATTTAGCTTTATGATGCAAACTAGTTCTGTTTGAAGGAGTCAACGATTTAAAACCAGTTGGTTAAACTGAGTCAATTTAAAATTTGAATGTGCCTGAATAATCTTTTTTTCTGTTCACCTCTGTTTTTTCTTTCCTTTTTGTAAATTAATGTCAAAATTTGATGAATTTAGTGATTTCTGATTGGAGGACGGCTGGATGTTAACAACGTCACAAGCTGCGTTTCCATTACAAATGTGTTCAAAACTTTGTCTGAATTCCTGCAAATGTAAAAACAAAACAAAAAAAAACAAAGAAACAAAACACAATTTTGCAATTGTGGTGATTTTTTAAATAAGAAACAGAATTAAAATCACATGTGAATAAGTTTTTTTTTACGCGATGCGTCATTAAAAAGCATCATCCTCCAACTACTTCCTGTCATCTTCTTCTTTGTTGTTTCTGCCTGTAGCAACATCCTGTTGTTGATCATGTGACTCTTATGATGAAAAAAAGCAAAATAAACCAATTTTAATATGGCTGGAAAAACCCCCCCACTTCATTCTAGCACCAAAACGTTTTATTAAAAAATAAGACTTATTTCTAAATTGGTGTTTTTCCATTAAGCAAATTTAATTTCTAAATGTTAAAATTATTCGGCGGTTAATGGAAACACATGTAGCGCTGGAGACCAAACCATTGGTCAGTACTGAATTTTGAAACTATCCATGTGAAATAAAAGGGTTTTTTCAGATCTTTGGACTCTTCCACATGATGGATAACAGGGAACCAATTAGTTGGTGTTAAATTACATGACGTTATATTTAAACATTGAAAGTGGAAAACAAAGCATCGTCTTTATGTTCAAGCTGAGTTCAACATCAGCCGCCTTTGAATGAGACGTATGAGAATCTATCTCAATATTTCCAGAGCCGGGAGGCCGGCTGTGATGAATGAATCTCTCTGAGTTGATAACAGCAGTGAAGAATCTTTCACATGAGGTTCACGCCTTCAACGACTCGGCAGGCAGGTACAACAAAACGCCTCCTTTCCTGAGCCGGCGGCCGCCATCAGCGCTGACAGATGACGTCTGGGTGCGAAGTGAGTGATTCACAAGGTCGAAGCGCTACAAGCCAGACGTCCAGAACGAGAGAGGAACAAATGAGACGGCAGCAGTCGGCTGAGAAACGTGGTGATGAAGAACAACAGGCGGGATGCACCACTAAGCTCCGCCGCAGCAGGTGAACTGAACCCATGAAGAAGAGTTAGTGCTCTGGGTTTGACCTGGTGACCCGGGAATCAGTCGGATTGTTGAAATAATACGTCACAGTTCAGGTTGTAAAAATACAGACAACAATGATCAGCAATAATGTGGCTTATTTAGCCTCTAATGGCAGAAAGAAAAAATTGGGATCAATTTTTTAAAGTTGTATTTGTGCAATGTTATTCATTTATTTATAAATGTCACAGTTTAAAGCTAAATATTTGGCTCCAAATTCAGTATTTTGTTAGAAAATATATAGCTAAACATATAGCTCTAAGCTAAGTATTTAGTTAGCAAGCTAAACATAGAGCTGTAAGCTAAATTTAATTTAACTTCAGCTGAAATACTGAACATGTTGAGTGGAAAAGAAACGATGATTAGAAACAATTCAATTGAAACACCAGCAGTTTATCTAAAGGTTTCCAAGACCCAGCTTTTATTTTGGCAGTCCACTTCCGGTTCTCAGCAAGAGGATTAGCATATCAGCTAAATAGTTAGCTCAAGCTAAGTAGCTAGCTGGTTGACACATCACTCTTGTATATAAGAGTAATAACTCATTTTTTAGACTGTTTCTGTCTTTTCTCTTTTAATTATTTCTCATTGAGGCATCTTTAATCTGTCAATAGAAAGTTTTCATTTTACTAATGTTGATCGCTATTCTTTAATTTGGTAGCTGATTTGATAAGTTGTTTGTTTTTACTTCCTTCTGTTGTTTCTTCTTTTCTTTTCATCCTGATTTTGCCACAAGGGGGCGCAAGAGTGGAGAATTTTCAAAAATTTTCCAAATTCAGCCACAGATTTTTGAATTATTCTGAAAAATCTTCCTGCCTGTTATTTATTGGACATGTTATAGTTTGGGCTTTGATTAGGCTGGGTATAGTATCTGAAGACATATGTATGGAGCTAAATTGGTGCCAAAAAGTTTGTTTAAAAAATTGGAATATGAAAGAAAAAAATTAAACTGAATAAAAAAGTTCAAATCTACTTTTCAGATTAAAGGGTTTTTCCAGTTATTCTTTATGTTTCAAAATTATTTTTAAATTTCAAACTTATTTTTCAGCTTCAAATAGTTTTTTTAAAGCTTAAACATCTTTTTTGAACAACCTAATTTAGCTAAATATGAATGATTTCCATTATTGTTTCCCTTGAGAACTGTTTCCTGTTTTATTTTGAAAGTATTTGTTTTTATATATAATCTATATAAGATTATGTTTTTATGTCCTCCGCTCTTCTCATCATCTTCAGTGTTTCCACTTCTGTCTGTCAGAATTGTTTTTGTATATTTTTATATCTATATTTCATTTAATATATTTTCGTTAAACAAACGATTTGACCTTCCCAGGTTCCAGTTCATTCTTTCCTCTTTTTCAGTCTCCGTCCCGCCATGCAGGAAAATGCCTGATGATTTACATCGTGTGATTAGAGAAGGTCGATAAATAATCTTCCCGTCTTCTGAGGCGATCCGAACATGAATGTGTGTTTGCTTCACACACATCGATAATTACTGGATGCATCCAGAGTCTCTGAGGGTTGATTATAAAACCCTCGTGGGTTGAAGCTCATTTACCATAAAAATATCTCAATTTTCTGTTTGAATTCATATAAAAACCAAAGGGGGAATAATCAAGATCTTTCTCTGAAGTTCAGTACTAGCTTTGCTTCCCCATAGAAAGGAGTCCTGGTCTCTTTCCAGGACGGACCCATCATCCGTCTGGCACCATTAATATGAAATACATTTTTGTATTTGGTTTGGTTTTTTCGCAGCCCAGGGATTCAGTGCTTATCATACTTCTCCTTTCTGTCCATTTAAAACCCAGATGGTCATGGCAGCACCAGTTTTCTACTGGTTCTTCCAAAACCAAGACTGGATCGACCAAGTCCAAGTCCTTCCAAGACAAAGAAGGACTTTGTCTTGATCTCAAATAATTAGAGTTCAACTAATATTTAAAAAATACAATTGTACACAGTAAAATGTAAAAATTAATGGAAAAACTGTTAATAAAAACTACTTCCTGGAGTCAAACTAATAATTATCACAATACTGTTTCAGTTACTAAATGCAGCCACTCAGTGCTACACAATGAATTCATCAGCACAACAGTTTTATATTAAATGAACACAAAGACAGTAAGAGTAATAAAACAGTTTCCTTCCTGTTAAAGAGCGTGGTTCCTCTCCACTGTCGCCACATGCTTTATCAGCAGGAGTAGTAACTGTAAAGTTAACCTCTGGATGCAGGTAGCTGTGATTTCATTGGTCTACAGGTGTTTCATTAGAATATTCACTGCTTTTGGATGAAGCAGCTTCTGCGTATTTCAGATATTATATCTATAAACTAAACTGAATGTGACTCGTACCTGTGACAATAACCCTCAGTGAATCATTAATATCCTCCGTTTTCCAGGGAACATTTCACTTCAGTCTCTGACAGGAACCCGGTGGGGAGCGATGGAGGTTGTCACAGCTCACGCGCCGATGTTTCCTGCCGAGCGCCGTCGTACCTGCTGCCTGGGGCGACGCGGCGGAGCCTCAGGGGCGAAACCTCAGGGGCGAAACCTCGGCAGCTGCTGCAGCATGCGTCACGCCGCAGATCCCACAGGAGGACATCTGCAGGGATGAAACAGAACCGCTGCAGTTATTCTGCTGCTGCTCGTCGTTTCCCTCTGTTCTCACCCGAGTCAAGTCGCTCCCCGCATTTTCAAATCGAACAAAACTGGTGTCAAACATTTGTGCAACGTTTGTGCAGCAACATTTTTTGCTTGTGCTGTTTTTGCTGTGAAAATAATAATAAAAGGTTTAAGGTCAAAAGGTCAACAAACACTGCCACATTACCCAATTCCAACAACATTGGCTTCAAATATTTGTGCAACGTTTGTGCTGCAAAGATTTTTGTTTGTGTCACTATCATTTTAAGATATTAATAAAAATGTAATAAAAATGTTGACACCAATTTTGTTAGATTTGGATAATATGTGAGGGAGCTGGTTGACCTTTAACCTCTAAACTTTCATTAATGTTTTCAAAGCAAAAGCAGCACAAACAAGTTGTTTTGCTGCACAAAAATAGCAGAGTTTATTGACACCAAATTAGTTTAATTTTGTTTGGCTGATTGACCTCTATGACCTCTGTAAACACTTATTAATATCTTAATAAGTGTAAACACTTATTAAGATATTAATAAGTGTAAACACTTATTAATATCTTTAAAATGGTTGCAGCACAAACTAATTTTTTTGCTGCACAAACGTTTAACACCAATTGAATAAGGGAGAAAATTCACTCAGGTTTTATTCTCTCATCAGATCAAATCATAAAGAGTTCAATTGAAATAAAAGATAGTTTTTCTATTTAGTTCACTAAATAATATAATTTTATTTTAATAAGATGAATAAAAAAATGAAACCTCTGCAGTAGGAGGTGCTGTTTCTTTTTCTGCCTTCACTGACAAACTGTTTCATACAAAATGTTCAGAACATCATCAGAACAGTTCGGCAGACATGTTGATTTTGTCCATTTATTAAAGCATCATTTACAATCAGCATCCCAGATCCTGTTGCCAGGCAACGCAAATGGCTGCAGAGCATCACATTGAGGCTCAACAAGCAGAGACATTCAGGTAAAGAGAGGAAACAGGTTGATGTTTCTGGTTACAGCAAACTGCTGGTGTAACAAACAAAACAAAAAATCACTTCAGTTTGACAAAATGAGGAGAAAATACTGAAAATCAACCAGAGAAAATCAAACACTGCTTTAGAAATGTGGCTCAATAAAAAACAAACCAATAAACAATCTGAACTCCCGCTGCATAAGAGGAAAGATGCTTCAATTTCAATTTAGTTTGAATGAAACAAACAATCATCTAGTTTCTGTCTGTCACTCAGGTTCTCATGACAAATCCAATTATTTCACAGCAACCTGGAGCTTTTATTTCAGTGGTTCACAGAAAAACAAGAGATCAGTGTTGCTTTGGTTTCCAGTCATTTCATTAAAAATAAAATCTTCAGTGAATCTCCCTCTGACGTCATTTCCTGCCTGATGTCTCCCTCTGCAGCTGCATCAAAACCTCACATCTGTCTAAGCGCCGTTTATAGACGGTGACTGAATAAAAACAAAACGCAGGAAGCTGAGAAACAATGAGCTCCTGTTGTTCTGCAGCTAATCTGACTTTTATTAGCGGCGGCGCGCTAACGTGTTTCTGTCTGAACGGAAAACTAAATCAGGAGTTTCAAACTATGAGCTTACAACGATTTAAGGTATGATGCAATCTGAATCTAAGTTAGCGCTTCAGCATTAGCCTCCTCTTCGTTGTTGATTAGGCCTTCAGTGTTAGTGTAACCAGCTGTTTAGTTAGCATCCATCACTGAAATATGTAAATTGAACTGAATTTAGTGCTTTAGCATTAGCTTCTGCTGTGTTGGCGTATCGCTTTGGCATTAGCAGAATTCATGATTAGTACCTCAGGGTTAGTGCAACAAATGTGTTTAGTTAGCGGTAGTCAACAACAATGACAGATATACTTGAATTGAAAATAATTATAGCAAAATACTGTGTTGGTGCAGCGAGTTAGTATTTAGGTATTTAGCTAGCTGAACCCACCACTGGAAAACACTTTTTAAGTAGCGCTGCCCTCCTCAGGTTGTTGGTTTATCTGTCTTTTAATGGGTTTTCCTGGGTTAATGAGTTTTTGGGTTTCGTTGGTACCAGATGCTCCTGTCATTTACTGAAGCAGAAAAAACACCAGTTTAGCTCTGGAACTGGTTCCACCTCGTGTGAAACACTGCGCTTCTTATTTGAGGCCTGATTGTTGCTCTCCGCTAAAAGCCTGAATGCTTCATTTATCTGAGCCTCCAGAACTGGGCCGGCCGGCGCTGCTGGTCCGTTCAGCTTCGGGAGGAAGGAAAGTCTCGAATCATCACTCTTTTGTCTTTAGTTAGTGGGTCAGTCCGCGGAGGCCGTGCTCCTCTGGTAACCCGCCAACATCCATTACATCCCCACTCCTCGCTCTTCCTCAGCCTCAGACATCACCAGCTTTGTTGTGGTTCAGTTTTCCCCTCTGGTTTCAGCTCAGCATGCTCTCACAGAGCAGAAGAAAGCGGAAAAGTTGCCCTCGGTGATCCCAGGAGTGAGGCAGAGAGTTAGATGGCCTTGGTGATAGCTGCCACTTAGCAGATATCACACTGGGAAGGTCTGAGCTGCTTCCCTCTGGGCATTCCTGGCTTTAACCTCCTGATAACATCCAGAGATTTAGGAGCTGTGCCTGAACCGGGGGATGATTTCCACCCAGAAAGGAATAAACCCAACAGATATGTGTCTTTTTCTATTTTAGAATAGAATAAAATTCAACTTTATTGTCATTGCACTGTCACAAGTACAAGCAACGAAATGCGATTTGCATCTATCCAGAAGTGCTATGCATGATATAGATGTTTATTTGCAGGTGAACCAAGTAGCAATAATGGCTTGGAGCTAAAACAGTCCTTATTTAACTTATTTAAGTGTTTAAAGCAAAGCCAAAAGCCAAAGTGGGATAAATCTCAAAGTGGAGCTTTGTATAACTGGAGTCCCTTTAGGTTGTGAAGTATTCACTCTGAAGAGCCTGGAGGTGAAAAGGATGATGATGTTTCGAAAAACAAAGTACACCCTTTCAGCTTTTGTCAGATTTAGGAGGAGAAGTCGCATCTTGCTGCTGTTGTCTCAACAAATTCCAGTTAATGATGTTTAACATGTCCATATAATTTTTGTTTTTCTCCACTGTTTGTTCAATTAAAACATCAATTAATACCAATAAGTGAGAACATAAAGTGTGCAGTTTATTGATACAAATCAACTTCTTTCTGTGACTGGTCTAAAAACGCTTTACAAACTGGAATGTTTTTCAAGGGCGGTATTTGTGTTTGTGGGGCTTTAATTGCAGTGACACAAAAGTTGTGTTTCTAGCACAAATATCTGCAGAACTTTGTAGATATACGTAAAAAAAACAGCAATAACAACAAAAAATAAATAAATTTTGCAATTGCGGTATTTCCGTCAAATAAGAAACGCAATTAAAATCACACGTGAATAAGTTTGTTCGTGGAATAAGTCACCCGCCATGATACTTCAACCACTTCCTATTGTCGCCTTCTTTGTCGTTTCCCGCAGTAGTAACTTCCTGTTGTTGATCATGTGACCCGTGTGGCGTGATGAAAGAAAAAAGCAATTCCATTTCAGTTTTGCAAAAAAACAAAAACTAATTACGATAAAGCGAGGGGAAAAAACAAAAGTCTTACCGTTCATTTTTATCTAGAGTCCAGTAAAGTAACTTTTCAGCCACAGTCATATTTTCAGTCAATAATTCTTGACTATAGAATTATAGCTATCAACACAGACTTTGTAATAATTTTCAGCCATCGTTTACGTCCAAACTTACCGGGCGTAAACTGGTGCAGAATTATGATTCATGTCTCCCATCATTTAAACGTAAAAGTTGGTTTAAATGTGATAAAACCTTTCAGACTGAAGAGGCTTTGAAAACGATCAAATACGGTTTAGCTTTGAGCATTAAATCTGAGTTTTTTGGGAGTGAAACGATCACAAAAAAGCCCAAATGGGTAAAAATAATTACAATGGAAAGGCAGCTGGCAATTGGACCAAAGTCTTCCAACAAACTGCATCCATCAGCAGAACAACGATTCAAAACCCAGCAGCAGATCTACAGCAAAATGTCTGAAACATGGCCTAGTCAAAGCCCAGACTGTTTGGTTGCTGGTTTTATGTCCTATAGTTGCATTGCGGATGAATTGATGTTTTCCTCCAGGAGGAGCTTCCATGACGTTGTCACGGTAACGGCGCTGCGGCTGACCGGCTCGTTGTGCTGCAACATTCAGCAGAGAAAAGAAGATGGAGGTGTGTTTTCTTTTTCTCCTCCTGGGAAATCTCCAGTAATTAATTACGACGGTGGCGCTTGTTGACCTGAATAAATATGCATTAAACAAGCATTTTAGCTGCTTCATCACATTTAATAAACCGGGTGATGGCAGGAAGTGAGATTTTTACGAGGCTGATTTACTCAGCAGCTCCTGGACGGCGGGGCAGCCGGTTCTGGGGCGGCGAAGCCTTTCACGCGCTGATTGCTCCTAATGAGGCGAACGGCGGCGCCTCGATGCAAAAGAAAAAGACCCCACTCTTGGTGAGGAGAAATGTCATCCAGCATGGCCTCTCACCTGTTCCCCACAGGAGTACTGATGGTTGGAAACGCTGGGAAATGTTTAACACCGTCCTGGTTGTAGGTGAGGAAGGAAAGTCAGGAAGGTTTGAGAGGAAGTGGAGAACGGCGGCTGAAATGTCCTTGAGGTTTCCTGGCAGGATGGTGATGCCGCCAGGAGGCAGGCAGAGGAAATCGATGGCGACCCGCCGTAATGACTGACTGCTGGCGGGAAACAAGGAGCGCCGCGTCCAGGCCCCCAAAACGGTTTAACCTCAGAGAGGCAGGACTTTAGATATCGCCATGACAACCCAACACCTGATTATCTCAGGATCCCTGTTACTGTGAGACGCAGAAGATAAATATTTAGCTTCCTAACTAACTAAATATTTAGTTCTGTAGCTAATATTTAGTTAGCAAACAAAATAGTTAAAAGCTAAATATTTAGAGTGCCAACTAAATATTTAGCTTCTTAATAAACATTTATTGTGTGGATTAAATATTTTGCTCAGCAATTGATATTGAGTTGGCAAGAAAAATATTTAGTTAGGCATCTTTTTAATCTAAATATTTATTTTGAAGCCAAATATTAATCTTCAAAGATTAATTTGAAGATTAATCTTAATGAATCTTTACCAAGCTAAGTACTTAGCTTTGTAAATATTTACCAAGCTAATATTTAGTTTCAAACTAAATACTTAGCTTGCAAACTATTCGGCTCAGTGACTAAATATTTAATTAGTGAGTTAAATATTTAGCTTGCTAACTAAATATTTAGCTTTAAACAAAGACCCCCAGATTCTGTGTTGTGGACCATTTTATCATGAGTCATCATTAACCCTTCACATGTCGCCGTCGTCATGACAACCTGCCGTCGGCCTACAGCCCCGTTGAGCTCAGGACAAATGAACTGGTGTTGCAGGGAGACGCGTCGTTTCCCCTGCAGTTAGAAAAGTTTCTCAACTGTCAGGAGGAACGGCTCGTTTCTGCTGACTCCAGCATGTCGTCTGGGTTTTTAAAGAAGCAGAAGAAGAAGGAAGTTTGACTTCCTGTGTGACTGTGACTCCTCCAGCTGAACGTTTCTCCTCATCTCATTCAGACTGGAGTTCAGCTCCGTTTGATGGATTCAGATTTAAACCGTTTCCTGCTCTCACAGCCACCTGCTGCAGCTGCAGTCAACAATTAACTCCAATAATTTGGGTTATTCTGCCTCAAAAGGGGAGAAAGGGGCGTTCCTTTTTTTTAAATTTATTTTGTAAACTTTATATTGAATACTTAATATTTAGTTTCAAGCTAAATATTTAGCATTAACTAAATATTATAGAAAGGTATTAGTTCTGAGCTAAATATTTAATATGAAGCTAAATATCTAAATATTTATTATCTCCAAACTAAACGTTTAGCTTGATAACTAAAATATTTAGTTAGTTTGGAGCTAACTAAATGTTAGTTAGCTCCAAACTAATAAAGATTACAATATTTATATTGTAATATTACCATGTAGCTTGCCAACTAAATATTTAACTCACACTTAACTATTGAGTTTACAAGCTACATATTTAGTTAATAATATTTAGCTTGATAACTAAAATATTCACTGTGTTAATTGAATATTTAAACTGACATAAAAATGAATTCACAACATTGTGAAAATGTGAAAAATGAACCTCCATGTTTGTCTCTTAGAGCAGCATAAATAACCCAAATTATTGCTATTAATTTTAGACTGTAACTTTACAAACGGCTCCGTTTCATTCATTCAGATTTTTCTGTCAATCTGAAACGTTTGGAAACCTGCAGGAACCTCAGACTCTGTTCTCTGCAGGGGGAATATTATTTCCAACAGCCATCTGTGATTTAAGCTTTGACACATCCAGAGCCGTAACCCTCTGGCTGCTTTGCCAAGTCTATGATGTGCAGGGATTGTTTTCCATCATCATAATTGTTCCAAACAAAAAGTCTCAGCTGCTCCATCAGGGCCAAAAGACACTTAGAGCCATAAATCACTGCGGACGGGTCTCAGCTCCTCCGTTTGGGTTTCAGAGGGTCTGATGAGATACTGCAGCTGGTTGTTATGCAGGTTTCATCAAGTGGAAGTTTCTTAACACCAAATCTTTATAAATATTGCATAAATAATTCAGCATTTTGTCCTCTTAGTCCTCTGCAGGTAAAACTCTAATGGCCATCAATCATCTGAGCTGCAGCTTTTCCTGCTGCAGTTTGTTGTGGTGTCTCGTCTCTGCGCTAAATGGAAATCTGGGTGTGAAATTAGGAATCACTTGGAGCGCTGTGCACTCGTCTGCCTTATCAGCGGCGCCGTTTGCTAATGGGATTTCCAGTTGCACGGGTTCTGAGCCTGGCGGCGCCATCCTGTGTGGGGAACATGTTCGGCCAGAGAGGGAGGGAGAGATACAAGTTTATTTTAGTTTTCTGCTTTTAAAAGATGGAAGGTCAGAACAAGGAGTTTTATTTTCATCTATTTTTTTGAATTACTTCTTGATTTGTAGTTGGTTTCTTTAATTTGCACCAACAGAGTAAAAAAAAAAAAAGTAGTGCTGTTAATCAATTAGCGCTCCAACCAATTAAAATGCCAGAAATGATCAAAAGCAACTAAAGGAAACTTACTCCTGTAAACATTCATACTAGTAGTAGAAAACTCATTCAGGAGAAAACTGACAGGTAAATAATGTATATTTTATTTTCTAGCTCTGTGGTGCTCCGCCCCCTTCCTGATGACGCCCTGGGCAACTGCACACAAAACTCGTCACTGTATAAACGTTTTAAAAAATGTTTTATCGTCTCAAACCAAACAAGATTCTCAGTTTTTCAGGTTTTTACATTTTACACATTCTCAAAGATGAATAAACTTTAAATTCTAATAAACACTGGAACTGGAAGACATTTTAAATATCCAAAATAAATTAATAAAAAAAAACAATAAATAAAATTAATTATGAAGTCTCTGTAAACTAAAATATCCTTCAAAATAAAGGGCTAATTGAGACCAAAGCAGCAGACTGGAGACTTTTATCATACAGTTTTTGATAGAAACAGAAAAACGATAAACTATCCAAATGTTTGCAAAACTTTGTCAATATTCTGCTAAAGTCAAAAAAACAAAACACAATTTCGCAATTGTGGTATTTCCATTAAATAAGAAACACAATTAAAAATCACATGTAAATAAGTTCACGCGATAAGTCACCCGCTATAAAACTTGAACTACTTCCTGTCATCTTCCTCTTTGTTGTTTCCACCAGTAGTAACTTCCTGTTGTTGATTATGTGACCCGCACCTTCAATCCGATTTAGACCCACATTTGGAAGTGCATCAAATCAGATTTTTCTGTTTGTGTAAACGATTGGAATTGGGCCAATCATATCGCTGTGAAAAAGTGAAACAGGAAGTAGCCTGACACCAGGATTCAGAGAGTTGCTTCTGTCACTCAAGCCGAGCATTTACCTGGAGCTAAAAGGAGAAACATTTAGATCTCAATCAGCTGAAGTGGCTGGAGAAGTCGGTCAGAAAAATAAATGATTTGGTTGAAATCGTCAGAGAAAATAAATGAATCTATTAACAGCAGAACCCACAGATGGCTGCAGGTCTAATGGAGTCTGAAACAGCTTCATGTTTGTTGCTAGCTTCATCTTCAGAGCGTTTCTGCAGGTACTGACCGTCTGATCCAGATGAAAGGTCGTCTAGATCAGACATGAGGCTGTAAATAATGCATCTCGGAGTGGATTCATTTCACAGGCAGGAGTTCATTACGTGGAGAACAAAGAGTCTGAGTTAAAACTGTCTGGGCTCCAGACGTGGTTCAGTTCATGCAGAAACACAGGATGAACATTTCAGCGTCAGAGTTTAAAAGCACAGAGAGCCTGAGCTGCCATCGCTCTCCAGATCCTCGTCCCGTCACACGGACACGACGTCTCACAACAGACAGGGAGACAGGGGAACTGTAAAAATAGTTCCAGGCTGGAAACCGTTTGTTATATAATATCATATATAATGTTAGTGTTGAAGCATTGCACACCGAGGTTAGTGGAGAAAACAAAAAAAAGCAAAGGAAAATGCAACCTGTGGCTCTTTGGGTGTTTTACTAAATATTTGCCTTGAATGTGAACAACAGAATGACTGAAACTACGGGATTCTGTTTGTAATTAACGGGAATAATTTGGGTTATTAACCTGAAGTAAGAGAAAAAAATGGAGGCACATTTTTTCAAAGTCATATTTTAACATATTATTAGGTATTGTACAAACAAATATCACATAATATATTTAATTAGCCAGCAAAATATTTAGCTAGCTAATTAACTAAAGATTTAGCTTAGCTTGCTAAGCTAACACAATAGTTAGTTAGCTAGCCAACCAAGAAGCATTATTTACTACAGATCATCACAGCTATATAAATAAGGAGGTGTTTGGACAGGGGTCTGCTACCTGTGGCTCTGTGGACACAGCTGGCTAAATACTAAATACTTGGTTAAATATTTAGCTCCAAACTAGATAGTTAAAGAACTCATTCTCATTCAAGGCAATCCCAAGATGTTTACAGACCAGATGGGATATATAAGAACATTTATTACTTTTTTCATTACTAGGGTTGAACTACGATTAGAATCAAGGTCAATTTACGATCCAAAACGATTATTTATAATGATTTTTGCTTCAATCTATAAATGCGCAAAAGATCCTCACAATCTACTCCAATCTGGTTTGGAAGGCAAAATTGAAACATTAAGTATCACTTTTTTAAACTTGAAATATTAATCCATGTTTAGATGGAATTAGTCCCTCCCAGCATCCTCCATTTTGCTTTGAAGGAGAGCGCCACGTTTCTAAAGACAGCCTCCTCCATGGATGATAACGTTGCAATTTCCATCCATGAGTTTTTAGCTATTTGACATTGTTTGAAGGTATTTAGTGAATAACAATAAAATTACATGACTCCTCATATTCATGTCGCCTCTGCGGATACAAAAACCAGCGGATTAGTTGATGCGAAACACCAACATCACTGTCCAATGGAAGGTCCGCATAAAACATGGCAACAAACTTCCGACCAATCACAACAGGCCTCAGCATAGGCTATGACGTACCTTGACTCCGCTGTAGCGTAGCTCGGTTCGTTAGCGGCGTTTCCGACTTGATGAATCTTCATTTTGTTGCACACAGTAAAGCTCATGTCCAGCTCGGTATTCCAGGGAATAAGGTAAAAAAAAAAAAAAAAAAAACAGAAACAGAAAAATGAGTTCAAATGTTTGTCTTCAACGAAGACGGGTCGACTGAATCCATCTCTCTCTCTCTGTTTTCCTCCAGTACTTTCTACGTTGTGACGTCACAACGTCCCGGGTAGTTTCAAAATGGAGGAGGGCCTGGTTTGTTTTTTCTTTTTTCCCCTATAGTTTGGTACATTTTATGTCAAGTCAGAATCGTAGTGAGAATCGCAATTCTTTTGTGAATTGATTGTTCATCACTGCCTCTACTTTAGGATTTAAAAACCAGAGAAGACGACGGAACAGAATATGCATTTGACAAGTTTATTAACCCAACAGATCAGTAAGTAGCATTATTGTTATAATTATGTGTGTTGTTTCTATCCTTGCACTTTGTGGCACTGAATATGAGTTTCTTGTTGAGCTTTTTTTCTGCCTGTCGTCACGGTTCGGTGCTTTAATTCTGGACCTGAACGTCACTTTGGTGCAGAGATTTAAAACTGTTGCTCCTGCTGAGATCAGGAGCCGAACTTGAAGCTAAACGGCGGTGAGCTGCTCTAATCCGGCCGGAGGCTTTTAGCGGAGGCGCTCAGCTCGCCGGATCACCTGATTCAGCAGGAGCAGCGGCCAACTGGCTCACACCTTCAGCCTTACAGCCGTTCATTATAATGTGATGATAAAAGAGAAGCTGCGTTCACTGACAGCTTGTCTGTGCCACTTTTGGATGTTTTGTAACCTGAATAAATTATAAAAGCAGTTCCAAATGATGATTTGATTATTGAAGGTGGGGATGAAAGCTGAAACCAACTGAATCGGTTCTGTTATCAATAGACCTTTTTCACGCTTCCGGGTTTTAAAGCGGATGTGGGGTTTGACAACTTCCGGTGGCTATAGCGTTAGCATTAAAGGGCTAGAAAAATGGCTCAGTCTCTGCGCAGTTGTTTTTGTTCAGTCCCTGGTTGTTCATGTGGAGTAAGAAAACAGCCATATCTGTCCTATCATGCGTTCCCGACGGACCCGGACCAACGGGTAAAATAATGATCTTTTTCGGAAGCACCCTCGTACCATTACTTATTTGCGCATGCGCTGAAGAAATACTTCTGCCTTATGATAAATTAGACTATTTAGATTAATCAACCTATTCTTTAATAATTCTCCTAATGAATGATAATTGTCATGAATTATTTAAAAGATTATACTCATGGAACTATTAACTAGTAGCTAGTGTCAATGCACCCACTAGCGGACTCATCATTCTCCAATATTTATAATAATTTTACATCTTTATGGCCTAAATATTATGTTGCTGTTTTGTTTAGCTTCCTGTCAGCAATAACCCGATGTAATGAATGGCGGAGGCTCACAGGTTGTAATTCCTGCATCATCAGGCTGCTGGGTTGGGAATTCGTCCACGTTGCTCCGGGATCCTCAGGCCTGCAGGTCCTCCGATAACAGCAGCAGAAATTGGTCGTTTCTTTTAAGACAGTCCATTAAAATTACACAAATGAGGTTTTAAATCATTCCCCTGTGCAATCTGTTATCTGAAGGGCAGAGCGTTTCCTTGTCACAGCGAGTGGAAAAGCCTAATCAGAATTTATATTTTGGAATATTAAAGCATTCAAATCATTTTAGATTTTTTTTCCTGTAACTTTGTCAATTTATAAAGTCTGAAATGAGCCTCAAACCTCCAGCTTGTTCTCTTTTGTGCACAGTAACGAGGGTAATAACATCTACAGCACACAAGCTCTTCAGCTCAGTAATGGAGATTTGATTTACTCAGATCTGCCCTCTGGGTCCGTGTTGCCTGAGGCCAGCGTTACAATGGCTTCTCATCTCTCTTTTTCTTTTTTCTGCCTTACTTTCCAGAGCTGCACAATTCTTTCATCTCAACAAGAAAAAAAGAAGCACAGGGTTTTTTTTCCTCGCAAAATTACAATTCAAGTATGCAGTGGGTCATTAAGAAGGAAAGCGTATTGGCTTGGCTAATATGGCAACCTTAACCCAGATCTGGGCTAAAACATCACTGAGATAAACGTGAGCAGAGATGGAGAACAGTCTTTCATCTCTCACAGAGATTTGTCCCATGTTTGACAGAGAAACTGTAGGAACTGAATTTTAAAGTGTCTTTAAAATGACAAAAACACCACAGCATTACAATATTTATGCAACATCTGCAGCAGGAGCAGGAAGCAGCATAACTTTCCTCTACTATTTGAAGCTTCCAGTTTCTCAAAACAATGTATTCACTGTATAAACTCTGTATTTTTGTAACTGCGTGGATTATTTTCAGGCATATTTCAGGTTATTGTTTGTTTACAGGTACAGTCCAACAGCAGAACTGGAGAACTAAATCTGAGGCAGAAAACACCTTTTTATAGCACTTTTACTTCTTTCCACATGCTAATTGTTATATATATTCAACTAGTGATAGCACAACTTGAACAGGAACTACAATAAATTAATCACGTTTGAATTGAAAACTATGTATGCATCATTTTCAAATCAGAAATGTTGATAAATTATTGAATCAATGAGAATTCAGCTCAACAACAAAGATGATTATTGTTAATTTGTTCTTCAACCATCAGATTGGTCCAAAAACCTCACCATTAATGTAGCTTTTTTTTTTTTTTTTTTTTATAAAAAAGAACTTCTTCATGGAGCTTCTTTATGGGACTGTGGATGCTGAGATTAGCATTAGCATTTGTGCTACTGCAATGCTTTAGCATTGATGCTATTTTAGCTTAAATAGTTTCGCTGATAGGCTAACTCCTTTTAGCACAACTAAAAGTGCTAAAAGGACAATGGTCTTTTCCAGGGTCCAATCAGATCGATTTGAAGTAAAACTGCACCCCTAGAGGGACGCTGCATCGTCGTCTGTTGTTGTTACCGGATGTAGTTTGTGCGTCAGATTTACAGGCGGACCAGAAACACAATACGAAGGTTCCAGCTTGGGATTCTTGTATGTTAAAAAAAATGATAAGTTGTGTTAAAAACTTTAACGTCTCTGGATTTAAACGTTCAACTCCACAAGTTATTGTTTGTTTATAGCTAAATGCGCTCACATCAGTTTCACTGCACACTCCGCTTGGTGGCATAAGGACAACGCCACAGAAGTGCAGTTTATGAGTTTGTTTTTAAAGCTTGACCCAAAGTAACTTGTTTGAGTCATACAAAAAAAAACAGAAAACATAAGTGAAAGCAGCTGGGAGTGGCAGTGATTTACCCTCATGAGGCTTTGCATCACCAACGAACTAGTTTATGAAATTATGGATCTGAGAAGCCTGCTGGCTGAATGAAGCTTTACGATGTTGTTTATCCTGATGGTGGCGCTCACCAGGTCTCTTCTGTCACGTCTCCTAAGTACTCTATTATGGTGCTGCCACTGTGTTGTAACTCTCCATTCCCCGGTGATTCATGAGAGGCCATTTTCCATGCCGAGTGAAGCTATTAAGATGTTGCCACCGGGCCTGGCATGTAGGCTGCACCTGTCTCCTCTTCTATAAGGAGAATAACATTTCCTTCTCTGGGTTTATTAACTCTGATCAGCAGCTTTACAACACAGACAGACTAACCAACACATCATTTTAATTCAAAGTAGAAACAAGAAGGCAAGTTATGATAATCACACAAAGAAGGAACTGACTTCCCAAACTATTTCCTGGTATTACATCAATCCAGCCATCAGCAGATGCTGCAGAATCTTAAATATCCTGCAGATAGAAGCTGATACAAATGAAATAATGAGTATTTTCAATGCATTTTAATGGATTTCCTTTATTTATACATGATAATTAAGAAAGATGCACATTTCTAGAGAATATTGCATGTAGAAACGTTTAAACCCAGCAGTGAAGCATGCTAATTTACCAGAACCCAGCAGAAGTAGCTGATATCAGCCAAGTTCACATTTCATTTTCACATTCTCCTCCTGAAAACAGACAGAGCATCATTTCCTTATCATCTCTGCTTGCTGAACAGCGTGAAGAGAGAAACGCTTTTCCACCTTCAGTCAATAACTGCTCTGCTGATGGATAAGTGGGCCAGTCCTAATGTAGAACTTTATCTCTTCAATTACAAACAGGGGAATTCATCTCGCTGATGATAACATATATTTTAACGGAACGCTGCGTTGTGCATTGAGAATTGGATTCCTCTTAATAAGCAGAGACGGCAGCATGAAGCCCAGACCGTCACAGGAAACGGTTCGGGTTAACAGCTGGACACCGAAATATGTCAGGCACAAATAAAATCAACAAAATATGAGGAAAAAAAGTTTGAATTATGAAAAGAGTTTAAATTTAAAAGAGAAGTCTGAATTCTGAGAAAAGTCCAATTTTGAGAAAAAAATGTCAGAATTCTGGTAAAAATTTCAGAAAAACAGAATTCCAAAAAACATAAGAACTTAGCCTGAGCAGCACAGCTAACATTACAGGAAGTTAGAAAACTAGCATTATGATGTGTTTATAAACCATTGCTTCAAAATTAATTGTTTTAGCAATGTTTTAACTATATTACATAATTTTTATGCTAGTAGCAACCCTTTGGTTGCTCTCATTCTGGATAAAGAACCTACTAGATGTTTCAGAAAGAGTTTTGACAAACGTAAAACAGTTTTTAAGTGCAAAAAAACAGATACAGATGTGCCCAAATATTTAATATTCTTAGCAACATGTACCCACAATAATAATCACACATATTTAAATAACCCATGATGGGCTAGCTTGTAAGACATTTTGAAGCATTTTGAATTGTTTACTAATCAACCAGGAGGTAATTTAATTTATTTCAATTAAAATGATAATATTTAATATTGGAAATTCTTCAAAGACTCAAAGAAAACAAAAGAAAGTCACTGAATGTGTCCATTATGGCAGACTGACAAGTCTCCTTCAAAGCAATCAATGGAATATTTTGTTTTTGCCCCCAGCAGCCTGCAGGTGTGGATATCACACAGAGGGATTAAAAACGTGTTTTATGAAAGCTGGCAGCTTGACAGTTTCCTTCTAATGACCTTCTGCGCCTCAAAGTTTGAGGTGAAAAAGTGCGGGCGTCAGAGGAGGCTCACCTCGGGTGCCGTCTCCGTATTTATAGGCCGGGCGACTCCAGGGACCGTTCTGATGACACCTCAGATAAATTATGAGCCTCCAGGTTTCAGTTAAAGACGGGCGCCGTGTTCCAATATGGCCGCTTTAACAAGTTCACGACAGCTAAAAATACCAAGATGGATCACCTCTGACTCCACACGCAGCGCTCCTGCTGGGCTCCCCTTCTCTGCCGTAAATCTGACGACTTTCTGCACCACAACTATGATCAACATAAATACTGTCATATTCAGTAAGTTACATTAAACATCCTGATGGGGCTCAGCTGTCAGGTTAAAAGTATGATTTGGAAATTGACAACCTTTAACCAGGTGCTAAACAGATTTTTCATTAAACTACATTTCTGTATAAATTTATTATGTAAATGTCAACTTTCCATTAGCTGTAAGTGGAAAACATTAAATGAACAGAAATATAATTTTTTATAATGAGTTGTGATAAAGTTTCTGAAATAAATGGACTTCTCTATAATATTGTAATTTATTGGGTTTCTGTATTTTTGCCAAATTGTCATTTATTGTTGTTAAAGAAAGAGTTAAACAATGTTTTAAAATGTTTCCCAATTTTTGCGATGCTAACTCCAGCAGTTTCCACGATGAGTCGCGTTAACCAAACATGTTTAAATTGCCTTGTTTTACTGCACATGTACACTGTAAAACTTGAGCCACATTTAATTGATCCACAAACTTTTACTCTTTAAGTAAGAAAATCTCAAAGTTTAAAACTCAAATGTTATCTGATCAAGTCCAGGTGAAGTCTGTTCTCTTGAATTTATTTAGTTATTTTTCCGATAATCTGTCTGACACCATGACTAGTGACAGTTTCAACAAATGTGTAAAAAATATATATTTTATAAAAGTTGAAAAATGAGCTCTTTAAATATATTTTTCTACTATTTATTTTTTACCATTTGTTACCATTTAACCATTTGTTTAATTTTGAATGAAATGATTCCCCATAATAAATGTAAATAAATAATAGTATAGCAACCCTAAACACAAATTAAATGTAATATTAAAGCCAGAGAAAAAAACAAAAAAAATGAATCACTTTTTAAAAAACTAAATATTTGTGTGCAGGGCTGAGCCCCCCCCCCCCCCCCCCCCCCCCCCCCCCCCCCCCCCCCCCCGCCCTCCCTCCCTCCCCCCCGCCCCCGCCGCCCCCC
>CAEFZY010034241.1:0-12013 GCA_903066815.1 Brachyrhaphis roseni
TGAGAAACCAGTAACCTGCTCCCAGTGTCAGAATCTCACTGAGGAAGAAACTGCATTAGGTTTTCTATCACTTTATTATTTCTGCTATAATTGCTGTATATTCGCATAGAAAATAAGTCAATAGGGTTTAATTTACAATTTTTATGTCTTTGTGTCATGAGGTAGATCTCAGCCGACTGGTGAGAGAAAAAGTAGATCTTGGTCTTAAAAGTTTGAGCGCCCCTGATGTACAACATGGATTCACATGTATCACGGAGCAGGATGGGAGTCAGCGTCCATCTGGAATATTTTTTTGGGTCCAGAATAAAGTAAGATTGTAATTTGTTGTGTGTTCATGCACTGTGTTGGTTTTGTTCTTTAGCAAGGTGATGTTCATGCATGACTCATTTTGTGCACCAGTAAAACAATCATATACCAACGTCCTGAAGTAGGGGAAAAAAAAATCATATTTTATTTATTACTAAAGAAGGGCTCAGTGAATGCGCTTATGAAACTGGTGGGTTCGGTACCTCAAAAAAGGTTAAGAACCACTGCTTTAGTCAGAGGCCTCTTGAGTTACTGCTAGACTGACTGCTGCAGGAGATCCTTCCTGCTTAAGGCATCATAACCCATGACTGAAGAAACTGGGATGATTGGAGATACGACACTGAATTTACCTTCTGAACTGAATAGAGCACAAAGAACTAACAATAATCTTACAGAGTTTTCAGTTTTGGATAAAATCAACATAAAATAAATGAAAAAATAATTGAGTCAAATAAAACCCAAGCGATTTCCAGAATTTATGGCCAGATAAGGATCAGGCCAGCTAAGTGTTGCAGAGTACCATCATTAGCACCAGTCACAAGTCAAACAGGAACATTTGCAGAGTTATCACAGCTGATTGTTTCGTGAGCAGCCACGCTAACTGTTCAAACAGGAACTTCTTCAGGTAATGCAACAATACTTTTCATAGTGCATTAAAAAGTAAACAAGCTGATGGCTGAACAAACAGCCTACAGTCTCAGCAAACAGCTCACACAGGAACATGGCTACAGTAAATACCACCACTGAAAAGTTAAAAATATACAATATTCTCTTCTTTAAATAGTTCAACTTTTAGATAAACAAAGCAGAAACGATCAGATCAGGATCGACACAGATGTAAAGTCAGAAAACTGATGAATAAAAAACAAACAAACAGCAAAATTCCACTTAACTGGATCCATAGGAAAATATTATCCTTAAATATTTGCCTTTCCAATCTGATCATGAAATTATCAGCATGTCATTGCTAACAAAAGCTCATGAACAAATGAGGCATTTATTAGGAAACATGAGACGATCCTGTGAAGTGAGGAACCTTAACGAGGCGAGGAGCTTCGCTCAGGCTCAGAAACACCTCCAGCCTGAATCATCCGTCAGAGGCAGCCCACCCGCAACCAGCTCCACTAAACCAGTAGGACGGAGACCAAACGGAGGGTTTGATCTGTGGAAACTCCAGCGCTGTGAGCGACTCATTAGGCCAGGAATATTTGGCACAGCAGCCAAATGAAAGACGGGATGGAAAGATGAAGATGAGTCTAGCAGAGCAACAAATTAAGCCTCCTTTCATGCTTTGATTTACAGCTGGGTGTCAGGAATTTAATATTAAGTGATGTATGTACCTTGGCAGCGATCTGGTATGACGAAAGTCTTGATCTGAGTCCATGCGCTCCACTGACATCTCACCAAGATGAGTCTTTATTTATACATTAAAATATCCAACAACTTTCTCTCTCTCTCTAATAAAATGCACAATAACTGAAGACTGACACAATACTCATAATAATTATGAACTGTAGGTATTCAGACTTTAACTGACCAGCTGCTGCATTAAGGCCTCATTAAGCAGCTTTTATCCTCTTTGGGTCTAAGGTTTTCCTCTGACACCTTCTCAGTTTCTTCAAGCTAACTGTGGATGAAATGTAAATAATCTTAATTTACTCCAGATTCTAGGTTCTGGAACCTTCTGCTGGTCAGAGTAGAAAAAACTACAAAAGATAATTGTTTTTATTATATTCCCTTTACTGCTCTATAAACAACTGACTGATATTTTATTGTGTAATAAGAATATCAGTGGATCATTCCTTGTAAGCCTGCATAAAAGTAAAGATTTGGTACTTGCTCTAGAAAGATTAGAAATATAGTAAAATAAGTGAAATTATATTTATAATTATATTATAGTGTTTTCACATGTTGCCATAAAAGTCTACAATAAAACAGAAAAAAGTTGATGGGGGGTCTGAAAAGTTCCCCAGGTGGAAACAGTGAACTCTGAACTTTTGGCCACGCCCCTCATCATCTCTGACTCCGCCCACTTTGGTGGAATTAACTCCATTAACTAAATTAGCTTTCATATTAAAACTTTAGCTCAAATTAGCTCACTGTAGCTAGATGATAACGTTAGCATGCAGGCTATCACCAGCATGTTGACCTATACTAACATACGCCATTCAGAATAAAAAGGTTAAAGGTTAAATTAGCTAAAATGCTACTATTAGCATTCCAGTTAAATAAAACTCAATTTGAGCTCCAGATATTACATGACTTTTTAAAATTAAAGACAATTTGAAAGTAAATTTTCCTATTACTTGTCAAATATCAAGAATTTTATTTATGTTTTTAGGTTTTAAAACAAAAACTAAACATCTTCTGTTGATATTTGTGGAGCATGCAGTAAAGCACAAAGTTCCCAAATAATGATCATAAAATAGATTTAAGCAAACTTTACTGGTGCTTAAATCAGTAAAAGCTGCAGATCTCTGCAACATGAGGTACAAACTCAGAACGTTTTGGTCAAAAACACAACCAGATTAAATCTGTGTGCTGCTGTTGACCTCTGACTGTGATGAGCCAAGAGTCTGGATAAAGATGGCTGAAGTAGATCCTCCCCACACACACACACACACCCACACACACCCCTCCTGATTCATTTACATTGAGTCGCCCGTTTTTCCTGAAGTGAACACAATGACTCGGTCCACAATGGTTAAAGTCTACTTTAGAGATTAACAGCATAAACAAACACTTGAGTCACCTGAGAGGAGCACTTTCTCTCTCCATCACACACAAACGCCGTGGCCTCCTGCAGCCGGCGCCTGTTAATAAATTATATCCGGCTCTAAAGGAATGATCCACATTGTCGGCTGGTGGAAGCTAGTATGACTGTGTTGTGTTACCCTGATGCTTGATTCTTTAGGCCCGGTATTGTTTATGGAAGCCGACACCGCCGGCCACTCAGAGCGACCAGAGTGGACCGATGACGATTCATTCATCCCTCCAGCAGGAAGCAGAAAAGCCAAAAAGCACAAGAGCTACGGTCACTAGATCACTCTGATTCTGCAGCAGCGCTTTTATTTTCAGAATGGAAGAAAAGGAAGCAGATATCTTTCATTTAAGCCATTTTGCTTCATTTAACAGGTTAGGATAAACCTACAGCCTGCACTTATAACTTTGATAATATTTCAGTCAACGTTTACACTCGCAAGTGAAAATGACTGCAAACAGATGCGCTTCTATACAACCGTACATCTTAGAAAAGCAGAAGAGGAGCCTCCTGCACAACCAACGAGAATGCAGCAACTGGTTTCTGTATGGCGAGTCAGCAACTAAACACTTGTCCTTTCCAGCAGCCATTGTACGGTGCACACAGCGGCAAAACCAGCTGACCAAACATGCTGCAGTTTAGCTTGGGTTGCTAGGTGACGGTTTTTGAAACAGCTCGTTTTCCAGACACCAAATCACATCAACTTGCTGCCAAAAATGTCTGGGTGTTTTTGAATCACTGACTGTTTTTAGTAGCAACAGAAACCCAAATGGATGCACAAAAACCTACAGAATGTGAATTTTGCATCACAGTTCCTCTTTAAATAGAAAAGCCCATGAGCCTCACTGTTTGCACAGCTAACAGCAGGAATGCCTGAGGTGCATTTAGCTGGAACCGAGCTTCAGCGCCAGGCATTAGGATACTACAGGATCCTCAAAGAGCATGGGTGAAAGGCAACAAGAGCACTTAAGTGTCAGGCTGATCTCTCACTTACCAGCACTCAGGAAGAAACGCACACCAATCACTTAAACATCCACACCTGTAATTAACCGTCCTGGCATCGGGCCGGAACGCCGGGATCTCTGGATATGCGCGAGTGTGTCCGCTCATAGACATGTTTTAATTTGAATCCAGACGAAGAGGAATATCAGGGATAGAAGTCGCTTTAAGGAAAACTCTTCATTCAGAAAAGTTTGAAGTAAATCAGAACTTTGGTCCAAAGACACATTTAGTTTAGTGCCAACACTGAGTTTATCTGAAAAATCACTCAGAAATAAAAGGTTTCCTGTTAAGATCTCTAAACTAAACAGATTTAACATCATTTAGCTTAGAAGAAGTGAGGATAACTTCTAAATGACTCTTGTCAAGATGTTGAGTTTTCATTGATCTCATCAAATATCAGGAACAACAAAGAATGGACTTTGTTTCCATAATAAAATAATTTTATTTAGGTTGTTTCCACACCTGGTAGTCAGGGAGACTCTGTCCCATTTGGGACCAAAATCACAACATTTGGGAAAAGAAAACTAAAATGGAGGCGTACGATTTTAGTGGTTGGATGGATTTCTCTTTAGTCTTTGGCTAAAGGCTAACGCTAGCAGGCTAACACCAGGCTAAAGCTACAGCGCAGGGCTAGTGCTAGCTCAGAATGCCCTGCTCTGTAGTCCACTTCCTGCTTCTGGAGCGGTCTCCAGCCCGCTTGCCGTTCACATTCAAGTGAACCTGAGGTTTGGAGCTCCAGAGTTTGATTTTTCAGTTTGGTTAATCATCCAGACTTTCAAGGTAAACCAACTGGAGATGCATTAAAGTGAACTAAACATGTTTTGGCTCTTTAGTTTAACTTCTAGACTTGGTAATCATTCGCTCCATCTGAAGATACTGAAATAAATGCAACATACTTCAACTGTTTCCCTGTATCATTGTATCTTAAGGACATTTTATGGTAGATGTAAGAATGTTTCAGTATTTACTGCTACTCTTTAATGGCAGACTGGAAACGCTACAACTATGCAGAGAAAGTCATGAAAAAGTAAATTAAAAGTATCAGTTCCAGGGTGCTGCAGAAGTCGCCTGTCGTTTGCAGGAAGGTTGTTTCCTGTCTGAGTTCATCTATCAGCTCATTCTGCTTGGAGAGGCAGACGGAGGAAGAAGTGGGAAAGATGAGACAGAAGAAGAGTCTGCCAAGCTCCTTGCACCTCCTCATTGCCCCCAAGCAAAGATTTAAACGTTCCTCATTGTGAAAGCATTTCACATGTTTATTGTCCCGCTCAGAAACCATTCACTCGCTTTTCAGGCCTTAGTCAGTGGATTTCTTCATTACCACTGCAGTTTACCACCAAAGGAGAGGCGCACAGCATCAGGACAATAAAAGCCGCTGTCAGTTTCCAACTTATTACAGTTAACATGTTACAGCTGATTATGAAAGCCTCGACGCATCAGTCTGGATTCCAGGTGTAGCTCCGGTTCAGCCCTGAAGGTAGAGGCATGTTCTCACCGTTTGCTCCTTGTGTAAGTTAAATCACAACAATTCAATGAGCTGATCATCAGAAAACTAAATGAACCTTACAGAGCAACAGATCAGAACACCATATGGCATCAAAGATGCTTTTATTCCTTTATTCAAACTTGGAATTAAAGTTTTCCAGTCACCAGCTGGACGGTTTTCTAGTTTCACTCGTATTCAGAGTAAAAATATCCAGAAAACTTCAGAGAAAACGACACAAACTGATGACAGATTGTTCCAGGATTACTCACACCGTCAGACATTTAAAGGTTCCTGCTCCTTTTAAACTTTGGTTGTTTTCAATAAGAAATTTTAAAAAGTCACAGTTTAGTTTAATTCAGACTTTAAAGTCACTGAAAGAAAAACTTCCAGGTTTGTCCCTCAGATATTATCCATCTGCAGAGGATTCACAGACACTAAAATGTAATTCACATTTCATCATGAAGTGAGAAACCAAACCTAAATCATCTTGAGTTTGATGATTTATGAGATTTTCTGTTAGTAAACAACATCGCTCCGACATATTTAAGATTCTCCAGCTCCGTTTTTAAAAATATTTTAGACATGCTCTATGAAAGAAAATAAATAAATCAGCAAGTGGGCAAATTTTCCAAGAATTAGGAATCATGTTCCACAGAAACATCTGAATACTGAACTGCAAACAGGAGGAGGTGAAAAATGATTTAATATGGAAGAAGAAGAAACATCACAGCAACTTGAGATGGAATGAAAAAGCAAAGAGATGGTTCAACTAAGAGCTGCTTGAGAGATCAATAAAACCAAACGTCCTGAAAAAACAGATAAAAACTTGGAGGAAGTGTCGTTGTGACAAATAGTTTCTCTGTAACTTTCCTAAACTTTAGTCCTGAAACGACTCAGCGTAAAGTTTTTAACAGCAAATACAATAGTTAGACAAAAAGTCCTTCTCAATCACACCAATCCACTTATCTGTTGTTTGTGCAACTTTGTTTGCCACATGTTTTCCTTCCACTCAACTTTCCAGATTCAGCCAGATTCTTCCCTCCTTGTTGAGGGTTTCCACTTCAGTTTTGGGTTTTTATTCGCTCTAAACTACAGTCACCAAACCAACAGAATTTCTGCATAACATTATTTTCTAAACCTGAGCTGATTCACTTCCATTGTAAGTGAGATAAGCTGTTGGCTTGGTGCTGCAGATGTTGATCAATGTTTCGCTCTGAAACATTAAACTGGTCCGTTTAGTTTGCTGTTCACAACCAGACTTTGTGTTTTGACCGATTTGGCAGCAACTGTGTCAAAGGAACTTCCTCAATGTTGGCCATGAAGCGAGACTATTTTAAATATGTTAACTTTTAAGCATGAATTCACACCTGCGGTTCCACTTTGCCACTGGTATTTTCTTTTTCTTGCAGGTGGCAACATTTCAACATGGCCCGTCTGTTCAGTGGGAGCAGAAACCTCACCAGCCTGAGCTTGTTTCTCCTGTCACTTCCCATCCATTTCTTTGCATTTCTGTTCAAGCACATCTCACCCGACAGCATGTGAGACAAACACCATCATAGCTGCAGTCTTTCACTCTCACAGAGAGCTAAAAGGAGACTGCTAGATGAAAAAAGCTTCGAGGCGCAGAGCAGGGAGAGAGCGCTAAAATAGAAACTCATTTTAGGTATCGCATTATTATTTCTTTGCAGAATCTAATCTCCATCCAGTTTGGTGAAGAATATGCCGTCATCAGCAGACAGTAATCTTAAGAGGCAGAATGACAGCCAGATCAAAGTCATTTCATGAGGAGTCTGCAGAAAATGAAGGGCGACAGACAGATCACTGCTTGTAACTCAACAATCATTTGTCAGTTTTCGCTGTTCGCTCTGGAGCGCTGCCCAGTTCACCAGCAGCAGAGCTATCATTATATCTTTATTAATCCTAATAAAACTAGTGCCACAGAAGATCAGAAGAGTCACACGCAGCCTGTCACAACTCACGTCAGTCAATGAAATTACAAACAACCGTTTAGGAAGGTGAGAAATTTCTATCACATATGGGACAGAAATGTTCAAATCAAAAATTTAAAAAACATTTTATCTTGTGACCTTTCAAATTGGCCTCCTTCACATAAAACTGGTTTATATTTATGAAAATGTCTTTCAATATCAATAAAAGATCTTCAAAACAATTCTTCACGTTCATTTGAATATTTTCCAAGGTTTTAAGAAAGACCAAGACATTTAGTTTCCACATGGTTGGTAAAAACCGACTGACTTCCTTTGGCAGATCTCAGTAAACATCATGCAACACTCAGTGAAAGGTGTGACTTGGAAAGCTACCTTTGCTAACCACAAGCTAAAAATAACCATCAGAAACTGCAGGTTTCTAAAGATTTTTGCAGTGTGAATGAAGCAATAGTTTCCTTCCTATCAATAAGACTCGCTCACCAACCTGAAGGTCGTCACTAACAGAAATATTAAAATATCTGGAAAAAAAACATGAAACTTTAAAATTTCAAAAATTGCACAATCATGACAGCACATTAAAATGAATCATGTATAATAATAATAGCAAAGTTGGGAAAAAGTTTTGTGTCATTTTTGTACTTAAATTTGTTTAAAAGTTAAAGAAAAGAAAAATACAAGATGTGAAGCATTTTACTGATGAAGGATTGTTTGCTCCTATAAAGTGAATAAAATCAAAACTATTTTGCATATAACACTTTTGCTGCAACTTTTTTTTAACAAAGTTTCTCAGACATGCAGTGGCAACTTGGCAGCAAAACAATGGAGACATTTAGACTTGGTGAAAAAGATCAAACCAAGAATTAGGATGGAGAAGAAAATGATTATATGATTATAAATTAAGTGATTACAATCATCAACCCTGGTCAGTTTATAACGAATAGTGACAGAAGATGGTAAACAACCAACAGCTGTAATCTGGACAGAAAGGCTTCATGGAATCGGAGGAATTGGCAGAGAAACACTAGCAGTAATTAAATTAACCAAGTTATGCAAAATGTGAAGCATAAGATGTGGAACTTTGAAATCATTGGCTACAGCAGCAGAAAACCACACTGGCTGCCGCTTCCGCCAGCTAGCAGGAAACTTTAGTTACTCTTTGCACAAACTCACCAGAGTTGGACAACAGGTCGGAAATGTTTGTCTGATTCTTTGAGTTTTGATTGGATAGTTGATTAACTGTTACCAAGGTATCGTTCCTGATCACATCAGTTCTGATAGGTCCGTCCTGCAGGATTATTCAGCTCATTTTAAAGCTCAGATTATCTCAACTTGGTTCACAAAGAAAATGTGCGTACCTAATAAACTGGCCATGGTGACTGTTAAAAATAGATTTTCCTCTCCTCTGTCGCCTCATGCTTCCTAAAAATGGTAGCAGACTCAGCGCCACCTGCTGGTTTCCTGAGGAAATGTTTAACTGATCTGACCTGAATCTGATTATGAGATTGAAACAAAAATAAGATTTTAATTTATTATGGGCTGCCATGTGAATAAACTTAAAGTGTTGAAAGCATAAAGAAAAACTGCAGTTACAAACATATATAATTTATAAATATATATAATTTATGAACAGCAGCAAAAACCTTTTACTGAGAGGTTCTGGCCAAATGTGTGTTTTGGTTGTAAAGGTTAAAGCTCCTAGTGGGTGTGTGTGTGTGTGTGTGTGTGCGGGGGTGTGTGTGTGTGTGTGTGTGTGTGTGGGTGTGTGTGTGTGTGTGTGTGTGTGTGTGTGTGATGGTAAGAGGCTGGCAGCTGGTATCCTGGCACCAGGCCACCTCCCCTCCCTCTCTCTCCTGTCAGAGCACAATGGGCGATCGGGTAAAATGACACAGGATCCGTGAAACAGAAACAGTCCAGGATCTCCCATCCGTCCACCTCACTCTGCTGCAGGCCGCCATGTTGCCATGTTGCCATGTTGCCCTGGCAGAGCCTGGAGCACAACCCAGCTTTTTAACCTGGCAACCAACCTGGCAACCAACGTTCAAGATGAGACGTCTGAGTTTTGTTTTCTCACACCTGCTTCCATCCAAATCTGCACTGAGATGCAAAACATGTTCTGAAGTCAAAGGCTGAACTTAAACTCAGGAAACTAAACCTATTCAGACAGAATCCTGAGTTTAGGGATTTATTAAACTCATTGAGTTGGTAAATCCAAACAACCAGCCTCGTTTATCGGTTTTAACCTTTACAAACTTTAACTTTTGCTCAGACTGTTGACATGCAGCTTTCAGACCGTCAGGAAGCTGCGATGTTGCAATCACAACCACTTATGCAAATTCACTCACTACTCACCACTTCTCAACTTTTTCACAGATCTGACGAATCGTCCTTTTCTGACCAATCCCTAAACCTCATTCTAATTTAACTTCCTGATTCATGACAAAACTGCAAGATGAAGGCTTGTGATGCTAAACAGTCATAAAAAGAACATTTTGAAATTGTCTGTAGGACTTTCTTAAAACAAACAAACAGTTAAATGTTAACTTGAATGAACCATAAAGAATTATTGTTTTTCACATTGACAGCTCCTCTGGACGTGATTTTATTTTATTCAACAGTTATATTTCAAGACGTTACTGGAAAATGTTATTTTTAAATATTAAACATGTTAAAATCCTGTCTATTTGGGAGGGTTTTCCATCTTATGACAAAAATCAAGGTAAAAAATGTTACAACTTTGCCAAAATCACACAAAACTCCCTGGAGGGTGACTAAGATCATCAATCGAGTTTATTTCAGCAAAAGGCAATTCAAATGGCTTTACATCATGAAAACATAAAATCAACATAAAACAGTCACTGATTATGAAACCAGTAACAGAAATCACAGGAAATCCAAAGTTATGAACTGTTGGTGAAAAGTATTTTTTGGATTTGGTGATTTTGTTGAACTTTTTCCACACAGAAACAATGTAATTAAATAAAAACATGTCAGTGACGTCAAGCTGCTGCAATAAGACATTTATTTTAATAACTTCTCCATGTAGAACCCAGTGAAGCTGTGAATAATGAAGGGAATATCTGGTCAACTTTCCATTAAGTTTCCACATCATGTGAGGACGGAACGACGTGTCACATTTAAGTAGCAGAGAGACGCCGGTTAGTGTGAAACGAGGTTTGAATTGTTGAACGGCTAGCCGCGGCGCTGCTGGTGATGCAAGGCTGAATAAACATCAGCAGCCATGTTTCTGTGCTGCTGATGAAAACACAAACAGTTCCACAATCTGAACCCAACTCCAGAAGCCCCTCACACAGCCGGCCCGGTTCTGGATCTGACCCGGCCCGACGGGTCTGACAAGTAAGCAGAGGAGCTGCACAACCTGTCCATGCAGGTAGAGAAGCATTCCAGGCGCTCCCACACACACACAGCGAGCAGTGTGTGTGTGAATCCTGAGTTTATCAGAAGCAGCAGATCTTCCTCTCACTAATACCAGTTAGAAAGCGGCGCAGCGCAGCGCCCCGTTCTCAGCGCTATCTCTGCTTCTCTTCAGAGAAATCACCAATCTCAGTCCTCCAAAGCCAGAGCCGCTGCCACACAATCACTAATCTAACGCCGGCCTTGTTTGCAGATGGAATCGCTCATATTTATCAAACATGGACTCTCCTGTTGGCCCCCTCCCAACCCACAGGCTGCAGGCGCATCGGGAAATGATTGGCACATCGGCACATTTATCACACCCATCAGCATCACCGGGCCACACACACACACACACACACACACACTCACACACCTACTGCTGTTACATTACTACTCATTACACATTACAAGCTGATAAGATCCCAGCTGCTGATAGTGTCACCTTGCCCCAGAAAAAGGTCCAGAAAATCTGTGGGTGGAAACTATGAGAGGAAAGAGGCGTTGGGAGTTTTTCAGACGTTCAACATGAAGGCAGACTGCGGGGGGGCCAGGGGGGGGCTGGGGGCCAAGGGGACAGTAATGTTGGTTTCACCTTCACCTGGAAGAGTCAGGTTAAAGAGATGATGGAGACGCAGTGGATCAGCGTTCCATTCTCGTAGAGATAAAATATTCAGAAGGAAAGCAGCTTTAAAAGCTCAAACAGCTGAACTCAACGCTATTGGCTACTGGAGGCAAAGCAGCCAATCCAGGAGCACCATCCATTTTCCTTGGCACCGATTGGCTGAACCAACAAGAGCAGACAAGGAAGTAAATCTTTGCATATTAATGGATATTAAGGTATTTTTGGAACTTTTAAAACAGAAGTTTTAGGGATGATTCCCTCCTGATGGTCCGGTAGATTTGGTTCTGTTGGACCCAAAGCATCTGCTCCACCTCCAGCTGCTGTGGTTCTGAGTCAAACCAACCTGTTCCCCTCCTGGCCTGTGGGGGCGCTGCACCAAGAACCACTGAAGGAAACGAAACAAAAACCTCTGAAGACACTGAGAGCAACTTCCTTCTTCACCAGATGGAAACAAGATGGAGGATCAGATTTTAGTG
>CAEFZY010034242.1:0-50554 GCA_903066815.1 Brachyrhaphis roseni
TGTAGGCCTAATCAGCTGGTCTGCCCTTCTGTTCCGTTGCTATGGTAATGGATCCTCTGCCAACTGTCATGTGTGTGTGAGACAGAATGGTGGAGAAAGAATTCTATCTTTGTGAGGCCCCCAGCCAGTTTACATGGAAGTGAACCTGGGAGAGCGTCAGTTAGGCTGGCACATGATTTTGCTCTGAAGCACCTTGACAGAAAACCATAAGTCCTAGAGAAATTTCGAAAACATTTTACCGGAGCAGACATGCGTATCTATGTCATGACCGAGTTTGATACCGATAGGGCGATATTTGTGGGCGCAACGGCGATTTCAAAATTGTTTTGAGGTCAAAATGGGACTCCTTCCTACACTCTAACGAAACGTCAGTTAGGCTCTGCGTTTCGGCAGTTGGGATTTTTGCTCGTTTTTTACTTTTTACTTTTTCATCGTGACTCCGATTCCCCATAAAAATAATAGCTCCAATGCCGGGATCGAGCCGCACGTTTTGATACCACTTTTGTGGGTGGGCTTGCAGGTTTACGAGCCGCATTACGGTAGACGGAAGAATAATAAATAATCTATAAATAAAAAAAGAGGCCTTCTATCGAGTGTAGAGTAATAGGTGCCTTCCCATGCAATGCATGGAGATAGTCACTGACTTGTTGTCAGCGGGTTTGATTAGTGATGCCTGGAGACTCAGACATGCGCAGTGGAACCCGGAGGAAGCGGATTGACTGTCTGCAGGGCGGCGGAAGTTCTCCGCATCCTCAGCTGTAAACACACCGGTGAGTTTCAGCGCAGAAACGGCAAAACTGTGTGTCTTTTCCTTGTGAGTCACACTCCTTGTTTTCATTCGGCTGATATTCTCGTCTGTCGGTGTTCGGCTGTCGAAGCGGAGTCCTGTTAGCTAAAACCTCGACTGCTGAATAGAATTATGTAAACACACACTGGTGGGTTGGTTTATCTGTTAGCACGCCTGGCTAAAAGCAGAGACAAGTGTCATTTATTTTTTTTAAAAAAAATGTGCAGCAGCGGGACAGTAAGTGGCATACACAGCCTTGCAAAGGCATTCAGATCTTTTAACATTTTGAATCTTGTCACGTTGCAACCACTGGCTTATTATATTGGGACATCACGTTATTTTGTTAATGCATAATTGTGAGGTTTAAAGGAAAAAAGGGGGGGGGGACTGAAAAATGTGATGCATATTCAACACTTTTGCTGCGGTATCTGAATTGGATCTAGATCTGGACTAAACCTTTTGTTTTTATTTATTTATTTATTTTAACACTTGAGCGTGCTTCCATACAACCATTCCACTGTTGCCATGGCAGCATATTTAGGGTCAATGCTGGAAGCTGAACCTCCACTTCAGGTTTAAGTCTTCTGCAGCCTCTAACAGGTTTTCTTTTAGCGGTTGGCATGTATTTAACTTCATCAACTCTCACCAGCTTCCCTGTCACTGCTGACCCCCCCTTTCCTCCCTTCCCTACAGCATGATGGTGCCACCACCACGGGGATGGTGCTTTCACCAGACACAGCTATGCTACAACTTGTGCAACTTTGTGTTGCTCTTTTGCATAAAAAGACAGTAAAGTTAGGTGGTGACATGACAAAATGTTTAGTTTATGACGAAACAAACAGAAGTGTAACAGCCTACCTGGTGGCAGAGTGTGGCTTGTTTGTTTCTCCTTTTTTTAAAAATTATTAATTCACCAATTAGTACCTGCAAAATAAACATTCCAGATTAACAGATGTATGAATCTACAAAATAATTAGATAAGTGAACAAACAACAAGAACAAAAATGTGCATAAAAAGAAGAATGGACACATTTAGGACAAAGACATAACCGAGTGGTGTCACAACAAAAATGGAATTATTTCAGAAATATGGGTTAGAACTTAGAATTATTATTATTATTTTTTTAATCTCGATAGTTATTTTCTGATATATATTTTTTAATTATTTCCTTTTTCTCTCATTTCTTGTTCTCATTAGTGTACGGTCACACATAAACTTTGGGTAGAAGTGGGAAAGAGAGGGAAGAAAAACAAAAACAGAACAGAGAATAAATAAGGAAACAAATTACGGCGAACCAAAGATCACGCTTTGTGATCTTATCAGCGTTGTGTGTTTCTCCTTGATAGAGATGTGTTTTCCTTCCTGCTCCTGCTGTATCACGCAGAGACTCCTCGGACAGGAGGACACCCGTCTCCATGGTAACGCAGCAGCCTCAGCTGCTATGTCCTCCGTCTCCGTGTCACCCTCGGCCGCTTGCAGCCAGGACGCCGCGGCCGCTGCCGCCGTCCTGGCCTCGGAGCACTACGCCAGCCTCATCCTGGCCCAGATGAACAAGATGCGTCTCCGCTGCGACTTCTGCGACGTGGGGCTCAGAGTGGGCGGGCGCGTCTTCAGAGTCCACCGGCTGGTGCTCGCCGCCAGCAGTCCCTACTTCTCCGCCTTGTTCTCCGGCGGGATGCGGGAGGCGGAGAAAGACGAGGTGCAGATCATCGGCGTGGACACGGAAATCTTTGAGATTCTGCTGGACTTCATATACACAGGTACGCCTCTGTTTTGTTTGTTTTGTATTGTTTTCCTTTCCTCGTGCATTCGAGGTTGGGTTTTGTTTTGCGATGTTATCCGATCTGTGCCTTTCCTTTTTATTTGTTTGTTTGTTTGTTTTTTTTAGGGGCGATCAGTGTCAGCGTGGAAAACGTTCAGGAGCTGATGGTGGCCGCCGACATGCTGCAGCTGATTGAGGTGGTGTCGATATGCGGCGAGTTTCTCAAGGGCCACATGGACCCCTTCAACTGTGTGGGCATCTTTCAGTTTCTGGAGCAGATTGCCTGCATGGAAATGCTGGACTTTACCGAGAACTACGTCCACGTTCACTTCCTGGAGGTATGGCCATCGTCCATCCACATTCTGTCACAGGGTTTTCTAGATAACAACATGACCAAATCTTATTTAGTGTTCCCCAGCAATTACAAACTCTATTTCAATAATCTTGGTATCAAAATAAAGCTAACATTTTTATTAAACTTACTAAGCTTAGTAAACATATTCTTGCATGTCTAAAATTCCTTGATTTAAAAAAATTGTATTTATTTTTTAAAATTTGTATCCAATTATTAAAAAAACAATAAGAAATCGCTCAATTTGTCTCCAATTGAAGTGTAGCAGTATATAATGTGACACACATGATCAGTGTCAATAATAGATCATACTTTCAATAGAATTTTCATGCCTGGAAAAAAGCCAGAGACACTGAACATTTAGAACCGCACAGCATTCTGGGGGATGTAGGGAGATGAAAGGCTTTAGCAACTCATCCTGTAACAGCTAGCTAAGCTTGAGGTGGGTGGCGTCAACGAACTCACTCACTTACTCACTCTTTGGTTACCTAGCAACAACCTGTTGAGTAGCTGGCGCAGCAACGGTTTCAGGTTTCTCCAGCGATGCCTCATAACTGCTTAAGAAGCGGCGTGGAGTAAAAAATGGATAAAACAGGAAAGATCACGCCACCAGTTTGTCAGTACTTCTGATATTTAAAACAAAAATCTAATCAGTAGTTATCTATATCGATTGATATGAAACCCGTATATATCCTCCAGCCCTATCAAACATCACTTTATTTGATCCAGTCCAACAAATATAAAATAAAAAAGTAAGACATTTATGTTCTTAAATGTTTTTTGGTTCCGGACCGTGCGTGTGCATCGCCCGTGTTCACCGCCTCCTTCAGGTGTGCGTCACGGACGAGTTCAGAGGCCTGTCGAAGGATCAGCTGGTGAGGCTTCTGCGGAGCGAGGAGCTGAGGATCGAGGACGAGTACCAAGTGTTCACGGCGGCCATGGACTGGGTCCTGCACGACGTGGCCAAGCGGAAAAAACACGTCGTTGAGGTGCTGGAAGCCGTCCGCTTCCCTCTGCTCTCCCCTCAGAGACTCTTCAAGTACATAGAAGGTGAGAAAAGTATGTCATTAGCACGTAAATACAATTTTTGTTTGCAATGCCGCTTCAGTGAAGCTGGAAGGCTTAGTGCTTTCCTTAGTTTATCCTTGTAAAATTATGAGCCCATTCTTGTTATTTGATTTTTTAAATTTTTTTATTAGTATGGCCCCTATTACTCCGTCGTATCTTAGATCACTGTAACAAGTCAGATTTTCCTGAAACAGAACCCCCCCCCCAAAAAACTCTTTCCTCTCGTTTCTGAACGAAGGTATTACCGACTTCAGCCTGCGGGTGGCGCTGCAGACCCTGCTGAAGGAATACACTGAGGTCACAAAGTCTCCCAAAGAAAATAAGCTGCACAGTCAGCTCCAACCAGCAAAGACGAGACCCAGAAGGAAAGCCAGGAAGTACCTCTACGCAATAGGTCGAGATCTATAAACAATACCAAAACCACTTAGCCCACGATAACACTGAAATAAGACGAAACCCAGAAGTGAAACCGTGAATTGTTTCGTCCTGTCAGGCGGCTACACCCGGCTGCAGGGCGGCCGCTGGAGTGACAGCCGAGCGCTGAGCTGCGTGGAGCGCTTCGACACCTTCAATCAGTACTGGACCACCGTGTCGTCTCTGCACCAGGCCCGCAGCGGGTTGGGCGTGGCCGTCATGGAGGGCATGATCTACGTGGTGGGAGGTGAAAAGGCCGCGCTCTGCCTTAAGTATAAGTCAGCTTCAGAAAACGTGCATTTATTTTATTTCTTTTTCTTTTTACGTGCCGACAGGAGAGAAAGACTCAATGATTTTTGACTGCACAGAACGATACGACCCAGTGACGAAGCAGTGGGCCGCCGTGGCGTCTCTGAATTTCCCTCGATGTGGCGTTGGCGTGTGTCCCTGCCACGGGGCGCTGTACGCACTCGGTAAAACGCCACGTTACTGCCGGGAGCACACGACTGCTACCAGGGTCATTTTAGATGGAATCCGTCAAATTATTGAAAATATTATGAACGGTACAAAACACTGACGGACACCACAGCTAACGAAGCTGTAAAGGTTACGCTTTATAAAATGGCAACAAAACCATCCATTTATCTTATTGTATCGTTTTATATTTCGGACTAAGACACAGGTTAGTGGATGACTGTGAAGTGGGTAGAAAATGGCAAATGGTTTTCAAATTTTCTTGCAGAAAAAAATATCTGGAAGTGTGGCTTGCATTTGTTTTTGTTTATTTTAATACCCCTAAATAAATGGAAATCTTAAATTAGCACAATATTTTTAAAAGCTATGGACAATTTTTCTTGTACTTCACAATTTTGCTTTTGTTTGCTTTTGTTTGTGGTGCCTTGAACCTCAACGTAATACATTAATGTTTGTTGTGAACGAGACAAAGTGTAAAAAAGTACAAACTTTCGGACGGCACAGTGAATGGATGAACCTTAACCGATTGTAGTTTTCTGGTCGACCACCGATCCTCAGAAAGCCTGACCTGCCGATTCCGATTTTGCCCGTTACTGATTGGTTCTTGAGTGAAAGTTGCTAAATATAGCAACAGTAGGGTGACAGCACAGCGAAATAGGACAACTGCTGATTTTTAGGTAGATAAGATCGTTTCCACAAGTACTGGCCGATTGCTGATCTCCCACATTGAAGGAATCAGTTTATTGGTGGACCTCCGATCTCAACCGGCTGAAAATGCCGTCTGCTTGCAGGTGGTTGGATCGGATCGGAGATCGGGAAAACCATGGAGCGATACGATCCGGAGGAAAACAAGTGGGAGGTCATCGGTAGCATGGCGGTTCCCAGATATTACTTTGGCTGCTGTGAGCTACAGGGTCTGTTTATCATTTTATTTCTTCTCTGCTTTTAGCTGAATTTAGATCTTTTTTTTTTACATCATTTGTAATAAAATGCGAGAAAACTTTTTATTATTATTATTCTCAGGGTTAATCTATGTGATTGGTGGGATCAGCGATGAAGGAATGGAGCTGCGTTCAGCAGAGGTTTACGACCCCATCTCGCGTCGTTGGAGCGCCCTGCCGGTGATGAGCCAGCGTCGGGCCTACGTGGGCGTGGCCTGCCTCAACAACTGCATATACGCGGTGGGAGGCTGGAACGAGGCTCTGGGCGCTCTGGAGACGGTGGAGAAATACTGTCCTGAGGAGGTGCGGCGGGATTTCGTACTCACAGTCTCGTGTCTCAGCGCTTTTCTCACCGCGTTGCGATGTGTGTCTCCCCTCACCCCCTGCAGGAGAAATGGGTGGAGGCGGCCCCAATGTCCACACCGCGCGCAGGCCTGTCGGTGTCAGCCGTCAACGGGCTGCTTTACGCCGTGGGCGGACGCGCCGCCAGCAGGGACTTCTCGGCGCCCGTGACGATGGACTCCGTGGAGATCTACGACCCGCACCTGGACACGTGGACCGAGGTCGGCAACATGATCACTAGCCGCTGCGACGGCGGGCTGGCCGTCCTCTGACGGCCGCCGCTTTGAACTGTGAACATTGTGGGAGGCGAAGGAAACCGTGGAAACGTTGCACCTTAAAACTCCAAAAGACAAGAGGGTTAATGTTGTTTCTACGTGTGTCCTTTTTAACTGCACAGCTCTGGAAAGTGCCAAACCGCTCTTCTTATCTTTAGAAAGAGTAAATCATTTTACTTGAAACAGAGAGTGACGTCAAGCGTGTTGTACGAACTTGAGACAAGGCTGACAAGGGCAGTCGCCCAGGGCACCGAGTTTTGGGGTGTTTTCATTATTCCCCTTCACAGGGGCGCCCCAAAGATTTATCATGTTTTTTGTAATGAGTGCATGTTTTACAAGCATTGTACCTTATGTAAAACTGAAAGGCCCATATGAAGTGCAGAGTTTTAATATTGTTACATTTTTATTAATGTATACAATAGTCAAATATTTCAACATTTTGAAGTTATAGTACATCTTTTTGTGACATTTTAAACCATCTGCTGATGCTCCTTTTAATGTACTGTAATTTGCATGAGTCTAATTGTTCTCTTTTTTTTTTTGGATAAGGCACCAAAACTTGCCCTATTCCAGGGGCCCTGATCCTTCTAAATCCGGCCCTGCTGATCAGATGAAGCAGTTTTTCTTTCATTAGCTTCTTGGAGGTTATCACCGTTTTGTGGTTTCTGTTGTACGCAGTGCTTCTACGATGGCCGACAGTGAAACCTTTGGTTGTTCTTAGTGTCAGATTCATTTATTCCTGGAAACTTGATGGAGGATGGTCTCTCTATTTTCACTGGATGATTATTTGTACATAATGCTGCTGCAAATCTTTATTATTTATGTTTACTCCAGTCATCGGTGGGCGCCGTTACATTTCAACTCTGATTCTGAAATACCCATTAAAGCTTTTCCCACAATCTGTCACCTTCCAACCACAAAACCTTAGTGCATTTTATTTATTTGGGTTTTACTGGAAATGAAAGAAGCGGTTGCATGCACATGTAGAGACTGACATTTTTACAAAGTAGCTCCAATTTAGTCAGATTGGGTGGAAAGCGTCTATCAACGCAAATTTTCCAAGTCTTGCCACATATCATTTCAGTTGGAATTATGCCCGGGGTTTGACTAGGACATGAACTGTGTTTGTTCTAAACCCTTCTGTTGTTGCTCTGCCTCCATGTTGTTGTTTTCCTGCCAGAAGGCGACGATTCACGTCACCAACTTTATCCAGCTTCCTGTTCCTGCTGAAGGAAGGGTTTCCCCACAGCATGATGATGCCACTGCGCTCCACGGTGGATATGGTGCGGTCAGAGTTTTCTCTTCAACAAAGCGGGATTTGGAATTTGGAATGCACCAAAGGATCAATCGGTGGCCCGATTGTTCTAATTTTGGGTGACCAGTGATTGGCTGACGTGAAACCAATGTTACCTGCTTATGCAAAGGTCTGAAAATCAACCACTGTCCCTTTTGCTCTGCCGTGACCGACAGACTCGCCCACCAGGTCACGTCTGAATGTTCCCAGTTAGCAGTAGTCGCCTCACTATTTGTCGCTATATTTGACGACTTTATCAGACACACCTCTAGCAACTCCCCCACCCCAAAAAGCAACTTGTGTCAAATTTAGCGACTTTATTCTGACTTATTGGACACTTTGGCAACATTTGAAAGTAGTGAAAAATGGAAAACTAAAGGAACCGATTTTTTTTATTTTAGTTCAAATTACTAAATTAATTTAGTAATTTGAACAGCAAAGCTCAATTATATTTGAGAGCACATGCAGTTAGAACAAGTTTGTGTGTTCAGATTTGTTCATTTAAATAAGACTGGAGTATTGTATTGAAGTTAAATGTATATATTAAAAAAAAACAGTTATTGGTCAAAATGGGAGTCGGTCCTCCACAATCTTTCTTCACCCAGTGCGCCAGTCGCTCTGGGTAACTGGCACTTTAGAACTACGTTTGTCACAAAATTTCTAATTCACTACACCAAAGTATTTGGTTGTAATATGACAAAATGTGAGGAATTCAAAAGGTATTGCTACTTTTTTAATAACTTAAACAACAGTACTAAGGAAAAGATAACATTACCGGTCACGAAGAACATTTGACAGCGTGGAATAAAAATGTTACACTTTAGATTTTTTTTTCTATTATTTAAAGTTGCTCACAATTTGCATTTACACTAAAAGTGTCAAATTCTGCTTTTGAAAATTATATAGATTTGTGATTGTTTATTAATTGTTTCTGTGGAATCCCTGCTAAGGCCATTTCAATAAACAATTAATTGCATGATCAATTAAAATGAGCTTGACAATTTCCATCATGATTAGTATTTTTTTTTTTGAAAGGCAATTTTATTCTTAGAGACATTATAATCCATTTTATTTATGGTTCTAGTTGTGTGTTTTTTTTTTAAATTTCTGTTGTACTTACCGTTTTTGATTGTTGAATTTAATTTTGAATATTTAAAATATCTTCTAGTTCCAGTGTTAAGTGTTCTTTACAAAAGTAAAGTTTATTATTCTCTGAGAGGACAAACTTGCATTATTATGCCATTATCAATGTATTACCTAAAAATAGTCTCAAAACAACAATATTATTGTGTATCACAATAATTTCTGAGACAATTTGTCATGCAGAAAGTATATAATTTTATGTGTTCAATTAAAAAAAAAAAAAAAATCCCAGAATTCACTTCTCCACCTCCTTAAGTTTCCTCTCTACGCAGACATTTTTGAGTATCAACGTGGCAACAAGCGAGAAGGTGGCGACCAGAGTGAGGACGGTCCTCATGGCTCTGAACCAGGCGGGGTAGCCCGGCAGCAGGGTCAGGTCGTAATGCAGCGACAGGCCCAGTCCCATTATAACCACCAACGCTCCCTCTGTAACGTTGTCCCTGCAGAGCAGCGCCAGCCAAGCCAGGAGCGACGGCACCACGCTGTTCCCCAGGTTCATCCAGTCTGGCTTGGCAGGGCTGCCGGGGGGGATGGCAAAGCCCCATCGGGCCCCTCCGAGGAACGACACTATGGAGGCTCCGTACACTATCTGAGCGTAGGCTACTTCCGGGTAGAAGGACTGGGTGGCAGCCATGAGCAGTGGAGCAGAGAGAAACGGGATGAGGCCCGAGAATCCCAGGTAGAGAGCCGGTTTGGGTGCCTGAGCAAGGGCCCTCATGCCTTTCGCCGAGGCGTCTCTTGAATCCCCGTGACACAGACGAGAGGTCACCCAGCTCACGGGCCTGACGCTCCGACATCCGCTGCCGGATGAGGGTCCGAACGGCGTAAATAAAGCGGTGGATGAGGAAGGAACCAGCAACGGGGTTCCTGTTGTGTAGCTAGGTGGCCTGGGTTTCAGATGGATGCATCTCCACACTGGATGCTAGGTGGCAGGGCACAGAAAAAACATCAACACCACTCCTGTTTCACAAGTTACCACATGTTGTGATATGTGTCGCTAAAACCAACACACCACTATTTACAGCGCCTTCCAAAAGAAGTCAAGACTTCACTTAATTTTCCCTCAGTGTATTATAAGCCTGGCGGACCGCCAGGCTAAATGTTATTTGTTTATTTTAAATATGGTTTTTTTATACACTAATAACAGTATAGAGGGATTAAGCTAGGTTTCTATTTGACGCATTGAACTGGGCGCGAGGGAGTGTGTCATCCCTCCACCAGTCTGTTAGCCTCGCACACTATTATTTCCAAATTTTTGTAACTTTTAACATTTTTTAAATACAAAATCATGGTGGATCGTGAGCACCCCTACCACCGGGCATAGCAGGTTTAGTGGGGGGGAAACTGGACTTGTTGAACTTTTCCCATTAGATCTGCTAGCATTCAGTGGAACAACACTAAACATGCAGAAGGAGCAACTATAGAAAGGTTTCTATCAAAACGTATTCATGGAATATTCTCTAGAAAAAGTCAGACCTCTTTACTCTTTGTCAAATCTGGCTTTGTTTGAGCTATTCTGTAATAGAAATGTCCCTTCCTGGGAGTGGTAGGTAGGGACACATCTCCAAGACTTACAGGCTGCAAGAGCTTCAAAATAGGACTCTACATAGTATAGATGCTGGAACTGAATACAAATTATCCTCACACTATTGTGGTTTCCTTCTATTATTTTCCACTTGAGTATTTGGCACCACTGGTCTATCAAATTAAATCCTAATAAAATACACAGACAAAATATGGAAAAGTCCACTGCTATTTTTAGAAGGCACTGCAGGTAAACATAAGCAAGCTTCATTATCTTACCCCAAATATTATCTTCCTTCCGGATGAAAACCGCAGCATTTTAACCTACAAATTATAAGAAAATGTGTAACAAAAACAGCACAGCCTTTGTTTATAGATTATTAGCCAACATAAATCTGATGTTTTGCTCACCTAGCATTCAACCTCTGATGCAATAGAACGCTATTCAAGTGCAATAACTTTCAGAATAAAGCATGGGCGTCATAATTACCTAATTGTAACTGTAACCTCGCTGCCTCCTACCGGTTTATCCTGGCCAATTAAACGACTACAAAAAATCTACTTAAAGGGGCAAAAGTTAACGTGAACTAGCTAAACCAGAGGTCATTTTCTCCCCGCCACCCCGTCGGTGCTCGATTAAAAGCCTTTCTTAATTCTGCCATCGATTAGTCTGACTCCAGACTGACTCGTTGAGCTGCATTCAAAGCCGCACGTCTCCACTGTCCCCATCATCAGCGCTTTCGTTTTTGAATGCTTTTGGGAACACTAGTATAATTTTTGCCGTTATACTCGTGCGTTGTTCTATTGTCTAAGTAAGAGTGCATTTTTTTAAAAGTAGCATCACTCAGGAAGTTCCGCCGACGAGCTGTTTAAAACTTCCGCCCGTTGTATACTGACGAGAGTTCTTGAACGCAACACGTTTGAGGTTGTTCGAATCCCTTCAGTGCCAGCGCCAGTCGTAAGCGCACCTAAAACCCAAACAAACGTAGACAGCCCGATTTTCGAAGAAGTTTGCAGATACAGAAAGAAGTCGTGTTTGTTATGTTCACAGAGTTCCTGTGTATGGGAATCCCTCTCTACTGGAGACTGCTTTGCTCCTGAGAAGGTAGGCGCTATCGTCATAAAACACTGCAAGTTAGCTCGCTAGCACTTAGCAAGCTGATAAATGTGTGGTGCTGCTGCTAAGGTAGCCATTTTGAAACTGTGTTGTTCCAACCAAGCCAGGTCTGTTTACCTCTTTTGTATGCCCCTGACAGTTGCTCAAATTGGTGGTTTTATCCATTATTGCAATAGTAAGTACATTTCAAGTCGACTAAGCCAGCTAACCCCAAGCACACCTGCTAAATACTTCATTGTTTTCACGGGCGACTAAACAGGCTAGTTAATGTCAGCTCTTTGCTAACAATTGCTATGCTAACGTGAACCTTAGTTTTGTAGACAGTTTGCTAGCTGCGGAGGTGGGACATAAATGACGGCGCAATATTCTGGTGGTTATTATCAACTAGTTAAAGGAACGCTGTGGAATATTTACCCCTGTGAAATATACCACAGCACTTTAAATCATTTAATTTAGCCAGTTAGCTCGGCGAAACGTGCGCGTTAACTGTTGAATTGGGCTGCCGCTGCAGCTCGGTGGGCACATTGGGTTTGTTTACGACGAGGCGCTGTTAGCTCAACTATTCTTCTAACCGTGAAATCGATGCATGTGCATTTTGACCGATAATAAAGTGAATGTATGAATTGCAAAGTGCTGTCCGCGGCCAACTCATTGATGATGAGCTCTTACGTAATGGCTTAGCGAGGATACGTTAACCAGTCCGGACTCTCCCTGCGCGTGAAGCTCACCGTGGACATGGCATCACGAAAATTCAATGAAAGAGACGTTCAATTTCGAGACGAGTTCGAGGTCAAGCAGTCGGGTTTCTTTTAAATTAAAATGATAGCAGAAGTCTTTGAACGTCTCTTTCTTTGAGCGTGTCTTAAATTAGAGTCTTTTGGTAAATGACACACATTTGGGCTGTTTGTAGCAACTTCAGGGACATAAAAGGAATCTAAATGCTTGATTAAAACTTGCAGTTTCTATTTAAAGAGCTGCAATATGTTCTCAGTTCCGCATTTTATCTTATTGTAGTAGCTGCTTGGTTGCTAATGGTTATCACAGATGTAATTTTATGCTTCTGGTGAGAAGTTTTCATGAATTTCTGTTTAAAACCCTCTGGAGTCCATAGACTCCAGAGGTCATGTAAAAAAGACTCGTATACGCGTCCATAGACTCCAGAGGGTTGCATTTAATGTTAGTTTTTTTTTCTTAGGTATTTTTGTTGAACAAGAATTTGGGTGACACATTTTGAATTGTTGATTTTTTTTCTACCATAAACACAGGACTCAAAATTATTCATACTCACTAATATTAGGTCAAGTGTCCCTTTGTATGGGATATTTATTGATGGAACAAACAGTGGAGAAATTGTTGAAAACAATTCCGACAATACTGTCAAGTTTTATTTTTTAACAGCATTAATTGGATTTTATTGTGACAATAAACAAAACAACAAATTCCATACATTTTCCATGGAGTTGTGGATGATTCCAGATGTTTATTGTTAGCCTTTTCTACCAATTCCAAAACCAGGCTCGGCTCATATGGTGTTTGAGGACCGTTGGCTTTTTTTTTTTTTTTTTAAATTGTACGTTACTCTTTAAGTTTGAAAGTCTCAACTTGGCTTCTTGTTGGCTGTTTCTCATTGTGGCCAAATATTTACCGTACATTTTGTCCGGTTTTGTCCACACGCTAAAGTTTCAGTCAAACTTTTAAGGTGACTGAAAAGTTTGCGCTTGAAATCATTGAAAATACTTGAATTTCAATGATGCGTTTTCCGGGTTTCGAAGGGGCTTGATTTCTGTATAAAATCTTTGAAAATGGTTGATATTCAAACGGCAGAGCTTTACAATAAAGTGCAATCTGACGCTTGATTAAAAGCCTAAATTCGGAAATAATCGTTTGCGGTTGAAACCAGATATTTTTTTATACAACTAAAAGATGCACACTTTTTTTTTTTTATCTGTGTCTTAAGTTAAATCAGACTGAACATATCCTGTTTTATTTTAGCTATAATTGCCAAAATTATTTCTATTTGCCAAATGACAGAAAATGTCACTTTTTATTTTCTTTTAGAAGGTTTTCTTTTTTTGTGTGTAAATTTAATTTGAGCAGGAAGGTCAATTACCTTAACACAGTTTGTCTGGAATGTTTCAATGTAATAAATATGTATTATTCCTAATGTCTCAGAAGACTTATTGATCTGTGTAAATGAAATTAAGGTTGGCTTACATTTTATACGTTAAGTAAAGTTATTGAAATTTGTGAATTTTTTATTTTCTTTGTTAAATTATTGTTTTGTTCTCAGCCCATTCAGGTGTTTAGGTTGTGTGAGAGACATTTCAGAACATAACATTATGTCACATTTTAATTAACCTTCCCCATGTTGTAGAATACTATCATAAAATATTAAAAACAGTGATAAGTGATAAATGTCTGTTCGTTTTAGTTCTGTTTTTATCTCCAAAGTGTGATGCTGGAAAAGTTTTAAAACTAACCTTGAAAGTGCTTGAAATTGCCCCAATTTTTCTGTGGGGAAATTTTTACAAACCCTGATTTAAAATTTCAAGATTCCCATCAGAAACTACGGCAATCTTTAACTCCAAGAATGAACTCTTCCTCTCAAAACGTCACATTTTTCATGAAGTTAAATTTTTTATTAATTGCAGCCAAACTAAGAACATGTGCTTGGATGCACTTTTTGGAGTTTATTTCTAGCAGATAAAAGATTTAGCGACATGAAACTGAAAATTAATTGTAAGCCGGATTGTTGCATTTCTAACCTCTGCCGACGTAATAAATGATCCTGGGTTTGTTTTTGTTTTTTTGCAGATCTAGTCTGTTCCTGTGGACAGTCGGCAAGAAGAAACTTTCCCCAAAGCATCTCGTGTGGTCAGAGCTCCGCCTTCCAAACATCGGACACGTCGCCGGTTTCCGAGCATCCTCTTCCTCTAACAGAGAAAGCCGCCGATCAAGCCGCTGTCCGGCTTCGTTGTCTGACAAGTCCCAGTTCCCGCTCGGCGACTTTCATGAAGGCTTTCTGACCTTTGGCGTCTATGAAATCAGGCCGAAGTCCTGCGTGCCCTCCGGTCAGAACAGCACACCTAACTACTCGGGCATCTTCCAGATGTGATTACATGAGCTCCGAAGCTAAATCCGGCGTTACGATGACTCGCTTGGCGACGTCTCAAATTCACTAACCCGAACTGAAAATCACAGCGATGTAACTTCGCGCCTACATATTTTTTTTTTTTACCGCCTCTCTTTGTCATGTGACTTTGAACGTCTGCTGAATCTTTTTCTTTCGAGCGACGACAAGTCTTTTTTCTGCCAGTTTAATGAGGTGAACGGCAGCTTCCAGTGACCTCCATTGCCAATAAGACTGTCTGCGAATCCTTTTTTTTTTTTTTTTTTTCTCTTTTGCATGCCTGCATAGATTTTAAAAATGATCCGGTGAGAGGCTCGTCGACTCTGTAGCGAACCGGCACGCGGTGTGGCAGGACATCACCGGCCTCTCTTCCCTCTGTCTGGAGCCAAAGCGGGACTGCTTCACGAGCGTCGTCCATGTTCGAGGACGCACAGTTTCCACACCAAACTCTTTCCTTCCGCTGAAAATAAGACGGGACTAGCTTATTTTTTTCTCTCTCTCTCCTTTTTCAAAGCCTTTTTTTAGGGGGGGGACAAATCACTTCTTGTATTTTTTTTTTTTTTTTTTTTTGCCAATCCATTTTAAGCTCAATCAAGTTTTGAGTTTTTGTTTTTCACGACAGTAGGAGCGAGTGCTTCCAGAACTGAAGAAGTCAGTTTGTCAACTAAAAAGAAAACAAAAAGAACAAGTTACTGTGAGAGCTTTCTTCAAAAGAGCGCGGAAGACGTGATTTAATTCACATTCGAAGTTAAAAAAAAAAAAATTCTCTTCCTTATAGACTTTTTTTTTCCTTTCTTCCTGCTCTTCTGTTGCAAAGATCCAGTCACACCGCTTGGCTATTTTTTTTTTTCTTTTGTTCTTCTGGATCAGCGCTCCAGATCATTCCAGCAGAACCCCTTTTTTTTAATTCCTCTCCAGCTGTTTCATCCTGGACGAAGGGATCCACGTCTGGAGAAAGGGACTGCACTGTCCTGGTCGAGGTGGAGCAGGGGGTTTCTTTGTGCCGCTTCCCATCTGTCAGCGCACACCGTCTGTGATCAGTGCCAACAGGCCTGAAGGAACCGAGCCCAGAGAGAGAGAGAGAGGAGGCAGAGGACTTCAGAGCAACAGACTCTGGGGTAATGTTCAGGTTTCACCTCACTAGCTGCGTTTCCTTTGACCCTAGAATTGCACAAATTGGAATTATGAGTGTGAAGCTGTTTAATGGAAACACGTCAAGTTTTGTACTGGCATGAGGTGGTTTTCTGAAGTTAGCGTATTTTGGAAAACTGAAGCAAATGTTTTTTGTATCTTCAGCAACCCGATGTTACTACTGACGGAAACGACAAATGACGACAGGAAGTGGTTGGATGATGATAATGGCGCGGCGTGTTTTTTTAAAAATTTTTTTTTTTTTTTTTTTATGACTTAATTCGTGAACAAGCTTATTCACATGTGATTTTGATATCGTTTTTAGGACACAGTTATCGGCAATGTTTTGCGCACATTTGTAAAGGAAACGCAGCTACTGGCGCGTGAGTCTGCTCTGTAGAAACTGGGCAGCAAACCGATTAAACAATAAAATCAGTTAATCGTTTTTGAAGATTTAAATTTTGGAAAATGTGGAATTTTTTTTTATTCTCAAGTTCCCATGGGTCAGAGTAATGTTGGTGCGCCCAAGGCGGCCATCTTGTTTCACTAGGTTCTTTTGCAGCTTCTGTTCATTCATGTCAACTCTATGACGGAATATAAGGGACGGGCTGAGATCTTTGTTTTCTTATTTGATTTCAAGATTACAATCACAATATTACTAGAATGAAGTCATATTTTTATAAGACAAACAAAGAAAGTTAATTATTCAGCCTTTTTTGTCATGAAAACGACGTTTTTTTCCCCTCGTAATTTTAAGACGATCTGGTAAAATTGCGTCTTTGTTCTGCTAATATTATGACTATATTGTCGTAATTAAAGAAAAGTTCTCATAGCCTAGCCCTAATATAACTCGCACAGGATTATTGAAATAAATAAGTGTTTTCTATCATTTGTAGTTTCTTGTTTAGAAAAGAAATCGTATCTGGTATGAAAAAAAACAATCAGAAGTGATTTGGAAAGTTTTCCTACTCTTCCGTTTCCAATGAAAATGACATATTTATCACATAAGTAAATGTGTTACATAAGTATCTGTTGGTAAAAGAATCACTCAGCTACTGTAAATTAAACTGTTTGTTTACAACCAAGCTGTCAGATGATTATGAACTTCACAGGCGCAGCTGCAGCACATACTGCTTTGTTTCCTACTAAAAATAGCTTTTGGCTTCCCTTTTTCTGCAGATCATTTATTGATCCAACACAAAATTACCATCAGAGGTGTTTTGAATAAAACATGAATCTTTTCTCGATTGTTTCTGTAGATCCTGGCCATGAGGTTTGATGCCTCCATCCACTGACCGGAAACACTGGACCTAAATGGCGCAGCATGACTTTGTCCCTGCCTGGCTTAACTTCTCCACACCCCAGCCTGCCAAGGTAGCGAAATATATGTACATGTGTGTGTGTGTATCAAAGGATTGAAAGTGTTTGTTTTGCTTTTTGCACACACTGCTCCAGTATATCTTGGGATCTGGGTGTGTGTCTGCAGTCAGAGATAAATTCCCCTCAGGGTTGATGACTGCAGTCAGTTGGTGGTGCAGCAGAGCCTCAACACGGTTTCTAGTGCCTTAATAAGGAAAACATGCATAACAGTCAAATGTTGTACACTGAGTGAAGACCTCATCAGACCAAATACGATCTTGATTGGCTACTTTTGACTCAGTTAGGAGCAGTTTCATAGATTTTAAATATATTTTTTTGGTGTTTTGCAGGGGTCTGTGTGGCTCTTTAAACCCTCCACTGTGGCTTTCAGTAATTTTGATCAAAATGTTATAAAACCTGTTGATATATTTGCTTATAACATGTATGTAAAAAGCTAGTTAAACATTATTGTTTCTATTTTCATGCAGAATTTCCACAACCAAATAGAACTGAAATGAATAACTGTGATTAATTGATTATTGGAACAATCGTCAACTCGTTTAGTTGTTGATTAATTGTTAACTGGAGTTTATAGACTCAAAAGGGGCCATTTAATGAAAGAACAACACAGTCAGAGCAGTAAATAAAACAAAACTGTAAAAATATATGAACATTTTGTATTTAAAATTAAAATTCTATATTAATTCTTTTATTGTTATGCGTCTTTTGCCGTCCAATTATTAATTTGCTTTCTACCGTCTGCAATCTGCTCAGTGAAAATCATGTAACTGACCTTATTTTGATTTTGTTTCTAAATCTAGTTTATGCAGCTCTCTGTTCCTCTTCAAGCTTCTCTCCTGTTGCTGCTGCTAATGCAGTTTATACAGTGATAACAGCGTCTAAACAATATAAATCAGTTTGATTGATGTGTTCTTTCAACTTATTTCATTGCATAAGCTTTTACTGAATTACTTATGAAAACAGTAAAAAGGAAAACTTAGATGTCGAAGCTGGCAGTTCCCCTCCTAAACACTAGGTGTCCTCAGTGCCTCTGCACTGCAGGAATCTTAACAGAAACAAAGTTTTTCATAGACAACCACATTTTAATTCTCGGTTACGTGTCTGAGGTTGCAAACAAAAACTTTAAATGATAGTTTTAATGACGGTATTTGAACATGATTTCATATTTCCTCAGGCTCAGTTCTCTGTTATCTCCGTTGTTGGGAAAGGTTTGATTTTTGTGTTCGTGTTGCCTTGATCGAGTGGTTCTGTGTCAAATACAGCGAAATGGCTTTACTGCACAGAATATATATGTGAGAATTAACATAACATTATTTGTTTTATCAAAGGATTTGTAATAAACAGTGTTTCCCGTGCACGGTCTGTGTGCCTAGAGGTAGACAGTGAAAGAAAACCAGGCTTTAAACTTGACTGAGTACAAAGATTCATTGTCCGACATGGATACGCGTCAAACAGAAGCTACGGCAGGTTTGTTTTCTGCAGACTGTTGGTGCTTTCTTGCTCTGCATCTATGGTTGCCATAAAAAACAGTTTTAATTGTAACTTTTTGTCCATGTTCAGACGCTTTGAACTTTATTCACCTTTACGTTACAACGAACCTCAGTGGATTTTATGAAGTTTATTTGCATCGCACATTTCAGCAACAAAGCAGTTTAAAGTACTTTATACCATTAAAAAAAATTAAGAAAGTCACCTATTATGAAACAAGCAATAAACATTGCATTTTGTCAAAAATGATCAAGCAAATATACATCAAATATGTCGGTAAATGTTCCAATTATTATGAGTCAAAGGAAACTTTAAACAGATGAGTTTTTGGCCTTGATTAAAAACAAACAAACACTGTTTTGGACATTTGTCAGTTTTCTGGAAGTTTGTTCCAGGTTTGCGGAGCATAAAAACTGTACGGTGCTTCTCCATGTTTGGTTCTGGGGATGAACGCATACTCGTGCACTACAACGGCTCAGTCAAAGCCCAGACAGAAATCCGATTGGGAATTTGTAGCAAGACTTAAATGGATTTCAGTCATATGAGGAAAACAAAAAGAAGCAAAACTGCTTCTACTAAATACTGACTCTGAAAACTAATACATGCCACACGTCTCAGAGTTTTAAGGTTGTTGTTTGGGTTTTTTTACAACCTATTTATAATTCTCTCCCACTTTACTATTACACACTCCTTTGTGTTGGGCAATCAGACGCAGGCCTAATAAAACACGCCGAGGTTTGCGGTTGTAATTTTTACAACATGTGAAGAAGTTCAGAGGATGAGACCGGTCGTGTGAAGCGCCGCAATTTAAAGCTGCAAAACCAGTTCTTCAGCTGCTGTTTGGTGTGAACAGACTTCCTAAAGCTGTAATATTAGAAACAGGAAGCTGCTCTGTGCTACCAACTGTCTGGCACTTTATTTGACCTCTGGGTCGACTTCTTCCACCCGTCTGTGTTCACACAACAAGTTGAAACTCTAGTTTACTCCCCAGGAGATGTTTTTATGTTGTGGAAGGGATCAGACAGGCGTGTGCTGACGAACGTAATCTGATTTGACCTTCGGACTTGACAAAATGACGGGTCGATGGTTCGGCTACTTCACAGTGGTTGCGATCCTCGCTTTCGGTGTGTGTGGTGACTTTCATTCACCAATTCCCTGCTTTACTTTAGGTTCCCCTAGTTACTCTTTAACTTGGTAAGTTGTTTTGAAAGAAAAGCAATTACACAGTCAACAAAACAAAAAAATCTTAAGTATTTTTGATCTAGTGCAAATATCTTAGTACAGTTGAAATAAAACAAAATTCACTTATCAGAAGCTTTTCTAGCAAGATGGATGAGCTTGTTTTAACTAAATAAGTTCTTAATATTGCTGGAAAATGTATTAGTTCTACTGGCAAATAATTTTACTTGTAACACAGGAGAAACGTCATAATCTGCCAGTCGAATTAGTACTTTTTTAAATCAATGTTAAGGAGTTATTGACTTAAAACAAGCTCCTAGATCTTGCTGAAAAGTTACTTGCGAGTTAGTTTTGTCTCATTTGAAATTTTCTAACATATTTGCTGTAGAAACCAAATCAAAAATACTCTTAAGATTTTCTGTGTTTTGCTGAGATGGATCATAAACGTTTACACTCCATCAGAACCTCCTAAAGAATATTCAGAGGTTCAGCTTCTCTGTTTTACTGTATCCTGAAGAAAACGGAGGCGTAAAACGTTCCTCTGTCGTTGGATATTTCCTGGTTGACCGACGCTGCCTTTCTGTCGTCCTTCAGTCCCCTGCTGCCAACCTTGACAAGCAAGGTGAGCCTCACCACCACAGAGACGCCAGACCTGCTGTGAGCCGCCGCCGCCACAACTCCTCTGATGGATTCTTCAACAACGGCTCCCTGCGTGCTCCAGCAGGTAACCCGTTACTGACCTCATTTCAGACTTCCTTCTAGGGGTTGGCGATATGGACGTAGTTTTATCACGGTACTTTGTGGCGCTGTTGTGATAACGATGAAAGTGACAAGAAGAACTATTTATTACTTCTTTTTCAGGTAGCTGTGCGCGTGTCACAGCAATTGTAGCCCCACTAACACAAATATCGCTCTTGAAAAACATTCGCACGTTGAATGGAATCGCGCTTAATTTGCGGCACATAAAGTAGGTCAGCGATGCACGCGTCGCTTGTGGGTGCTGCGCTAAAGCGGGCGCCAAAACAATGGCCGAAAAGTTATTTCTACTGGCCGTTTTCTGCATGCAACAGCTGGTTGCGCCCAAGCATTTAATCATATTTTCAAATTGAAAATATGATTAAATGCTTGTTATATGATTAAACGTTTGTTCGATGAAAATGTCTCATCGAACAAACGGTGGAGAAAACAGTGTACCAATACAGACCATTTTGGAGGTTTTTAAACTGCATTAATTGGAATTTGTCGCAGTGACAATCATAGGAAATTTCTCACAATAAATGATAAACGATACTATAAATGTCCAGCCGTGCTTTCTTGTGTTAGTAGAGAACAGTCCTTTAATCAACACTTCTAAACCGGCTTTAGAGGAATACCAGCTGTGGGTATCTTTGGAGTGTCTCTATGGCAACCAGTTTTTCTCTGGAGACTTAGATCTCAAGATCTAAGGTTACTTTATTGATCAATGCAAGAAAAAAATAATTTGTCCAAATAGCAGAGAAGTAATAAGAATATTGAATAAAAGCAAATGGTAGAAAGCATCAGACCGGATGAAGAGGATCAATTTGAAAGTTTTGCTCCATATTGTCAAATGAGCGTGGGTCTGCACTTTGACTAGGCCTTTCTAACTCATAACTTGTGGACTTTTTAAAAGTAAATGCAGGGGTATCAAGATAAAAGCTAAATAGAAACGCACACCTGATTTTTTTTTTTTAAATGTTTCTGTAAAATCTTGTATCCGTGGCCTTCTACTTAACTTCTATGTCCACCTTTGTGTTGATTTATTATTCTACATGAAGTTTGTACAATAAAAAAAGAAATGTTGGACTCTATGATGTATATTGTAAACTACAGCTGGTGGAGGTTTAATCCAGGACAGCTTGTTGTCATTGTACGGAAGAGGATTAGGGCCACCGAAAAAAAAAAAAAATGGCAGGATTTTTTTTTTTCAGTAGCTCAGGAAAAAAAATCTCAGAGGAAAAAAAAAATTTTCCTAAAAAAAAAATTTTTTTCAGACGAATTTTTTTTTTCTCCAAAAAAAAAAAAAAATCTCTAAAAAAAAAAAAATTGTTCTCTTAAAAAAAAAATGTTTTCTCTAAAAAAAAAAAATTCTTTGTCTGAAAATGTTTTTTTTTTTTCTCTGACAAATTTTTTTTTCCAGAGAAAAAAAAAAATCTCAGAAATCAGAGGGAAAAAGTCAGAATTGTGACTGACGGGCGCCAGCAAGCAACCAGTTTCACAACCAGAGACGCGAGTTGTGACGGAACATTCTGGAGAAAATGTCTGATTTAAGTGACTGGCGCCCGTCAGCCACAATTCTGACTCTTTCCCTCTGATTTCTGAGATTTTTTTTTTTCTCTGTAAAAAAAAATTTCTCAGAGAAAAATAAAAAATAAAAATTTTTCAAAGAATTTTTTTTTTGTTTTTAGAGAAAAATTTTTTTTTAATTTTTTTAGAGAGAAAAAATTTCGTCTGAAAAAAATTTTTTTTTTAGCAAAAAATTTTTTTTCCTCTGAGATTTTTTTTCCTGAGCTACTGAAAAAAAAAAAAATCCTGCCATTTTTTTTTTTTTTTCGGTGGCCCTAATCCTCTTCCGTATATTTCATACATTCTTTGCATAAAATACCCAAGAATTTGCATTGGCTATCTAGATTTAGGTCCCAATCCTCCTCTACAAGGGGGCGTAAATTTTATTTGTATTTTGGTAAAAAAAATATTTATACATTCAAAATATGAATTCTGGTGTTAAGTCGGTCAAGTGTTTTATTGTGAAACGTCACCGGACGTGGCAGTTGCTACCATGGCTGACTTGATAACAGGTCTGCTGTTCAGAGTAACGGTAGCCTGCTTGGAGCCATCAATTGTCTGGCTCAACTGACGTTTGTTTGAGTCCAACAGTGGTTAGTAACGGGGGTCCGCTCGTTGTTCAGGCTAGTGCTGTGACAGTTAGCTGGTTAGCCGTTTTTAAATGGAGTTTCGAGTTAAAAGATGATCGCTTCACTCTCAAGAGGAAGTTTGCTGGATGAGGTTCTTCATGGGGGCTACAATGAGGTAACCCAGCTTTGCTGGTTCTGTGTTTGGTAAATTTGCTGAGCCAATTAGCAAGCGGACGTTGCTTACATTTTCAAAGCTTAAAAGCGCGTGCGCTTTCCTTTATACGAACAATTAAAATAAGTTTAGTTGTTTTATTTTTTTTTGTTTGTTTTTTAGATATGTCAATCTTGTACATGCGAGTAACATCGCGAGTGTAAATGTTTTCTTCCAACCAAAAAACGTTGATACGAAACTTAGTAATAAAGTCATAAATGATTCTAAATGTATAATATGTAGTTGTTAGGCTATATCCTTACTGGAGCTCTTCAATCTAACTTTAGCTAAGGAAGCTAAATAACACAGGAAGCCAAACCTGAAATTACCTCTGCTGTGTGTAAAATGTGTGCCTCGTTTGTGATGTATCCTGATGACAATGAGCTTTCACATGAAGCATCAGTAACGATCAAATTTATCAAAACTAATGTTTTGGAGGAATATTTAAATCAGGAGTAAAACTTTAAATGAGGGATCTGCAGGAGCAAAAGCAAAATTGAAATTATTGGGACAATAGGCTGACCTTCCTCCCCAGCGCCCTCCCTCTGCTCTGTCCTAACACAAGCAACAAAGGCTCTTATTTGTCTGAGCTTCATGTGGCCCCAATCACTAAGCCCTGCATCTGTGTATGTGTCTATCTGTGGTGTGTCGGATGTGTGCATCTGATTGACGACTTGCAGCAGCAGCTGGCAGCATATGTTTCCTGGGTGAACTCTCAGCTGAAGAGGAAGCTGGGCGTACAGCCCATTGGAGACCTCCGGTGTGATCTGCAGGATGGCGTTGTGCTTGTTCAACTCATAGAGATTGTTGGTAAATATACACAGATTCACACATATGCTGATATACAGTAGCACATGTAGAAGTAACTCAATTGGGGAAAAGCTTCAGCAAAACTCATCATTGTTTTTGGTTGGATCTGCCTAATATGATGTAATTTTTTATGAATCTATGAGATGAGCAAAACAGTTTAGAAAATTAAAATCTTACTATAGTGGTCCCAAAAATGTCTGCTTATGTCATTCTTAAATGATCAGAATCATAATATCTAATTAAGCTTAAGCTTTTTGTTTTATATGTCTAGACAAGCATACGCCTGTGCTGCAATTTGCAACCATTTTTCAAAAAGCACATGGTATTTGCTGCTCAAATAGTTAATTTATTATAGTCCAAACACATTTGTTGAGCTCATAAAATCTGAGCGCCTTTCAGGCTTTAAAGTTTTTCTTTCTTTAGAGATTTTGAAGTTTTGTCTAATTGAAAAAATAGATTCGCTTTTGCAAACGTCACAAGTTTTTGGACTTAAGACAATCAAATAAAATCCAGTACATGGGTCATTACCGTGACTGCTGAAGTGGATGACATCATCTTTGGTCATCCACTTCCTGAAGCACAGCAGCACTTCAGTACTGGAGTTTGAGACCTGTACTCAAACTCCAGTACAGGTTTGAGTACAGGTCAATATTAGCAGGGCTGCTGATATTTTTATTACTTTGCATAAAAACATCAGCATCAGAAACAAGGTGTTAGTTTACCAAAGACTGCAGCAATGAGTCAGATATATTTTTAGAAGCTTAACACTATCCTGCAAAAACTCCTGTGTGGACAAAATGTCTGTTGCTGTCAAGAAAAATTGACGAGAGTGAAGGTAGTGTGCTGTTTTGCTAAATTTTTAAGCTACTCTCTTTTCAAGGTTACAGATTTCACTCTTTTTTTCCTTTTGGTTGTCTCATGTTTTTATTGAATTGTCAGAATGGGACTCGCATTTGCCAAATGCCTTTTCAGTCACTTGGATTGTGTGAGAGGGAAGTTTTGATTGGGACATCACATCCCTCAACATAAGGTCCTTAATGTTCTTTATCTGTGCTTTTTTTTATTATGGCAGCTGGTGAGGTTCTGCAGGGAGTCCACACACCTCCACTGAACAAAGAGGAAAGCAGAAAGAATGTGGAGGAAGTCTTAAAGTTCATTTCCTCTAGAAACATACGCATGCCACACATATCTGCAAAAGGTACACCATAAGCAATTATTTTTACACAATTTTTTTTACACAGCTGTCGTTTTTCTATATCTAACCTCACTGACTGTCAGTTTCAATCATAGAGATGCCATTATAAGGTTATCTCACCTTGTCTGTCTTCTTTCTGTTTTGTTCTGCACACACACTTGGTCTCCTGTCTTTGGACAGTAATAGAAAAGCTGTTATTGCTGTATTGTGCTGGTGGAATGCGGTGAACAAATACTAATTTCTCTGATAAGTTATTCTGCTTGGTCTCCCTACTGAGATTGAAACTGTATCTTTTGATCAGGCTTTTTATAAGGAGACCATTTAACAGCATAAAAGAAAAACAGGAACACCTTTTATGGTTGATAGACATCTGCCTCACATGCTTTGCTTTGGGTTTTTAGACATTGTCGATGGGAACCTGAAGTCCATCATGAGGATTATTCTGGCTCTGGCAGCCCATTTCAAACCTTCAGCCAGTCAGAGGGCTGCAGCTGGAGTTGGAAGGAGCTTAACTAGAGGAAACACAACCCACAATCCTCTCTCCACTGTTGCTTTGGCTCAAGGGGCGGCTGCTGCTCTGGCATCTGCCCGCCTGGACGCCTCACTGCCAATACGTTTCGCACGCATCAACAGGTATGTCAGTGTTGTTGACTGTAAAATAATCCCACATTGTAAAGAGAAACTTTTAGAAATGCCTTTCTGTACCTTAGCTGCTTTTGGATCACTACAACTTAAATCTTGCGAATCTGTACGTTAGTCTTAACCTCGATTTGAGGTCTGATGAAATTGGCCTTCTGTTTTCCTGCTGTCTGTCTTCAGCTGTGGACTGTAGCATAAAAATAATCTATAGCCTGTAATGATTATCAAATAATTATAATGTGACTATGTCCAACATAAAAAAGTCTGACACCAAAGTAGACACAAAACGGGGCCTATTTTCTCTTATCACATTTTTCATTGGTCACGTTTTGTTTTTTTGCCAATGTTCTGTAAAATGGCCTACATTGACTTACCTGGTGTCTTTATATAAATAGCTTAAATAGCTAAAGTTGTAAATGCATCCTTTCTGAATCATTTCATGATATCTCAATTATGATAATTCAAAATCAGCAATTTTTTTTAGCTCACCAGTTAGAGCATTTTAACTCTAACTGGTGAGCTTAAAAGAACTACCCTGTAATTAGTTTGCCATAATTTGTTGTTTATTCTGGTCTGTTTGAGCCTATACCTACTTTGGCTTTACTCATCTAAACCATCCAGACACAGATCTACTGAGTCTCAGAGCAACATCCTCAAAGGATTTGCTGACCTCTAATGGACAAACGAATAATATCAATCGATTATCCTCCATTTGAGCTGCTGAGCTGAGGCTCATCTTCTTATATAAAGATGATGAATCAGACAGTTCTTACATATAATTGGATTATTTTTATTTTGTGTGTCGTCTTCTAGTGGCTGGGGGTTAGATGGAGAAAGGAGCATATGTGTTCGTGCACTGGTCCAGCAGTATGAAAGAGGGGTCACAGATGAGCAGGAGAATCCTCATCTCAGCAGGTAATTTGCTTCAGCATAAAATCAAATTACTCTTCTAAGAAACAAATTTCCACTCTGTAGTCATTCACATTTCTCATTTGATTAAAACAAACATGGATATCAAGATAAATTCTTCACAATAAGCAATTAATTTTTTTGGACTTCATATTGTGTTGAGAGAAGTAGGAAACCTAACAGTCAAGCACCATGTCCAGGGAATTAAAAGCTCTTTGCAGGGGACCCAGTCTGACTGCAATTTAAAACAGTCTAAATAACTACTTGTGTCAAAAATTGTAATTAAGTAAAGCAAAAGTTCTGGCAATCAGGTAGTTGTTGTACTTGCACTACCATAAAAATGCAGTTATATCTAGCTTGTATTAGGAAAATTATTTTAGCTTTATTGACTGAAATTACTTTCAAAGTGAAAGTCCTAAATTATTTTGAAGTATTTCAATCCCAGTCAACAACAAGGCTAAATAAGAATGATTGACCTCAAATACTATTTCTCTTTTAAGCAATTAATTGTCATTAAAACATTTTTTTATAGGAAGCATTAAAATTATCTGAAGGCAAAACAGTTCTTGGATTTAAAAGAAAAAATTAAAAATAGTATTTTATTTGCTGTATTGTTTGACACAGAATTATTGAATGAGATTAAAATAGTTGTGAGCAAATCTTGCAGATGTGAGCAACAACAGCCTAATCTCATCAAAAGAATATATTTAGTTTCTTTGTGACTTAGAAAAGTGTAGAGGCTGATTTGATTGAAGTTAACAAACATGGCTCCTGTTTTAAAGAACTTTGTGATACTTAAAAATAGATATATTTTGTTTGTTTTTCCTTTGCTCACAGTTATTTTTTATTTTCCATATTTGTCACTTTTCAGACCCTAACCTCAGATCATGTTATGTGGTTCATTATTGTCTGTGTGTGTGTGTGTGTCTGACAGGGCATATGACTTTTGTCTTTGTCCCCTAAGCTTTTATCTTGGTTAGGATTTGTGTGCGTCTCCTCAGAGACATCTGAGCTAACCACAGGACTGATTCTTGAGAAAAAGAAATGATCTGTCTTTATTTTCTGCAGTCACATGCTGGTGTGAAGTTTTGTTTTCCAGCATTTTACCGGTCGTGAAAATAATGGCTGAAAACCAGTGCATTTATTCCAAGCTTGCTGCCTTATTAGAGACTATCTCAGACTCACTAGAGCTATAACAATCCTGTATTAGATGTTTAGGTTAACTGGGAGATACTGGGCAATCCAGCTGTATCGGTTGCCTTGGTAACTCTTGGCTGTCTGGAGGGCAGGGGGCGTGGCTTGACAGCATAAAGATACAGAAATTGTCATGAGTTTTTCAAGATCCTAAGGGCTGAAACAGAGGAAAGGGGCGAAGTGTTTTGTGCTGGCCGGACTGTCTGCAGCCCACTATGGGGGGAACCCAGATTAAATGGTAAGGCGAGACACAGAGGCTCTTTGAGTTTCAAAAATTTAAGCAACTTTAACTCAGATAAGATTGAGTTTAACTAGTGCCGGTGGCTTTTTCATATTATGCTCGTTTCTGTGTGGTTTGTCTCTTTCTGCTCTTGCGTTCCCTCATTTATAAAATATATCTTTCAGCAAAAGAAATATTTATGCAAACTGACTGCAATCAAGGAACACAATATAACATGTAAAAAGATTACTAACTTGGTTTTTTTTTTTATATTGCATTTGCAATACTGATAGAGTCTGGTTTGTGACATGCCTGAGTGGTGTTTTAGACTGCTTCCACAACATTCAGTTTGCTTGTGGGCATTTTTTGTCAGGCTTGTTCTACATTGATTGGTACGGTTTTTCAATCCTCTGGCTCTGGCTAAAATCTAACAGAATTGCCTTTAGCATCGGTGAAAATATGCACATCACAAACATGTGATGGGCATTGAATTTAACTATAGCTTATTATTTTGTCCTTGAAGTTGCTGTGTTGATGGGTTACTTACCATTTTCACAATTGATTCTCCTTGAATATTTCACTATCAAGTGGTCCACATGCACCAAAAGGGGTCCAGAGAAGTTGGATTGGTTAGGGTGCCGATGCTAAACTTGTGACCATCTGCCAAATTAAGCAGAAATAAGTTACAAAAGCATATGAGCTGGACCGCAGAGCAGAGATCCAACAATCAGAATTTTGCAGGCAATTTCTGATCTCTAGTTTTTGTAATTCGGACTTCTCTTCAAGAATTGCTATAAAGGGAGATAAAGTGTTCAAAATCCCTCGACTGGAAGCTTTGTTGACCAAATTGAAAACCACCACTGGGGATAGACTCGGATACTGCCAATTCATTTGGCCAATAAAACATTCACCAATAGATAGATAGATTAATTAGTGTTTCTGTCTCTCGTGAGCCTCAGCTCCGTCACTCCATTGTCATCACCAAGAAGTCAACAGAGCAGCAACTCTGACCGACAGGTGCATGACAGCCTACAGCAGGAGAGCAGCGGTACGTCCTGTCAAGTCTACAGTGAGCATCAAAACATACTCACTTGGATTGTGTTACTCATTCATGTGTGTGATTGTAGTGGAGTCATCTAATGCTGTAGTACAGATGGCACTGGAGGATTCTCTGAGTGAAACCTTGGAGAAGGAGGTTCAAGAGACACGGAAGATGGTGTCTGCCCTACAGGTATGAAGATGAGGATGAGGCAATAACATTCCTTTCTTTTAACAGTATTAAAAGATGAGGATGATTTTATTGTTATCATGATAAAGGTGTTAATTTGTACTAAAGTTATGTTGATTTACTCTTTTGCATTAACTGAAACTAATTTGTTCCCACATTGACGGTGAGATGTTTAAGCCTGTTGAGAATAATGGTTAACAGTTGTTTATATACGACAATAGTCCATCTGTTTTTTTCCCCTCTGGTTTGATACATTTCTGCACAATTCTTGATTTAATAACGCAGCTCTTATCCAATAATTTCACACTGTAATCACAGAATTGCAAGAATGTGTAACATTTCATAAGATTAATCGATCTTTTATTGCAGTAGCTAAATCTCACACTGAAGGTAATTTATTTCATGAAGGAGAAAAACGTGTTACAAAAAACAGTACTTAACACATTTAAATTATTCCTAAGTGATCATGATGTCACGCACTCTTCCAAAGTATCATATACTAATTTTTTACGATTCTGAACAATGGGCATAATATTTTCTGTTATATATCTTTTGTATCTTTTGTTTGAAGCCGAACCCACTTGGAGTGTTTTTTGCTGAAAAGCTTAATTTTACTCTCATGTGACCAAAGCACACAGGTCTACTTACGGCCTTGGCTCTGCAGGTTTAAGTTTATGATGGTAGAATAGAAAGTGGTTTATTTTTTCTTCTTTTATTCCCATACAACCAGTGGTCATCCATTGTTGCTGTGGAGGTTTTGGTCGTCTAAAGGTGCAGCTCGTTGCAGCAGTTTTCTAACAGTGTGTGATGGCAAGATAAACATGGTGCCTCGTCAGTTCTGGAGGCCAGGATCTAAGAAAAATAGACATCTGAATCATTCCCTTTAACTTTAAACCATTTAACTAATTTGATATATAAACTATAAGAAAATACTACCTGGATTTTTATGTAATGGTGAGATTGTGCCTCTGCATTAAAAGATGGAATTATTTTAATTTCTTCAGCACACCTTTACGAGGGATGCCAATAAACTCGGTTGGCTTTATGAGGAGATTCAAAACATAGTAAAAGCTACTGAAAGTAAAACAAAAAATGTCATGTCTGAAACCTAATTGTAAGAGCTTCATCTTTGGCTGTTTTTTGTTTCATTTGCTTAGTTTTTGTATATTTTGCACAAACTTAACTTCACTTCAAATAAAGGATAGTTTGTCAGCTAATGGGTGAGTGGCTTCACCGCAAAGTACAAATTGGTGTCACATGTTAGACTGTGGGTGTTTTTCCAGGCTCTGTTGCTAACTGGCTCTCTCCCTGAGGATGAACAGGACGTGTCTTTGACATTGGAGCCAGTCAATACTGAACAACAGCTGGTAGGTTTTAGTTTACTTGATTTATTTATCTTTTTTAACTGTTGATTCGATTTTCTGTCTGATTCTTTTCGGTCTCAATTCTGAATCTCTTGAGTTTTTTTGTGCTCGCTGCAGATCACATTACTTTTTCCTGAGCCATTTGAGTATGCGCGTGCTTGTGTATGTCAGAGAGCGACACGGATATCAGTTTCCCTTTATTCTCCCTCTGTTGTAGTTCTCACACACCTTTTTTTCTTCCAGATAGTCACTCGGAGCCGCTTGGATCAGAGTATGGAGGAGGTCACAGAGCTGAAGGTACACAATACGTTATCTTTTTTATGTTAATATTTGATTTGTTTCTTCTGTTAGGAACAAGATTTTTGTAACTACAGAATGCACTCTGGCATTAATGTTTAATGCATTGTGTTCTTTGCTCCTCGTGTTAGAGAGAGCTGTTGCTCTGTAAGCAGGAGATCAGAAACCTGCAGGCGGTTAAGGTGAGTCGAAGCAGCATTTTTATAATGTTTTTAATAATTTTCCGATTCAGGTCTTGACTTTGTGTTTGGTTCTTATTGTGCAGGAAGCCCAGCAGCAGAGGCTGTGCACTCAGGAAGCATCTATACTGCAGATGAAGCAGGAACTTCTCCGAGCTAGCATGACGAAAGATGAACTCAACAACCACCACGTAGGAAATACATTCAGGCTTCTCTTAAAAATTCTTCTTCCTTTTCTTATTTATGATCATGGAAAATCATTAAAACACTGCACCTAAGAGTGCTTCCAAAATGGTATTCATGAAGATTGTTTAGAAGTAATTCTCCTTTTCTGTAATGATGTGCTGTAGGCAGAGCTGAAGTGGAAGCTGGAGGAATGCAACAGGCTGTGGGGTGAATGCAAGGTGACAGGCTTCAGTACAATTCATTTTGTTTAATTAATCTTGTTTGTCAACATCAAATGAGTTTGAGTTGAATAAAGAATCTAATATGTCTTCTCTATGTGGCTGGAAGCAGAAGGACGTCGGCCAAAAGGACAGGTTACTCCAACAGTTCAAACACAAACTAGAAGAAAGCCAAAAACTCCAGGTATGTTAATTTGCTGGATTGAGGGGTGAAGTGAACTACTTTAATAATTCAGACATTATAACACCCTGCTACAAAAGTTACAAGTTTCTCAGCAAGAATAGTAATGAATCATGCATAATGGCTTGAGGGTCACTGGTAGAGCTTTGAACTTTCATCCTGAGATGGTTAGAGTAGAGTTAGGCATGAGGGCCGTCATAAAGTTGGCAACGCTTGATGTTTCTCAAAATGCATTTGATTTCTTCCTCTTTAGAACTGTATCACAGGTTTTAGACATGCCAACATCTGTGAAACAATAAAAGGGGAGACATTTATGGGCAATCTTCATACATGAAATGTTCCCAACTTTTGATCATGTGACTTTCTTTATAGGCTGAAGCACAGAGAGAGTTGGAGCATAAAAATGACATGCTACAGGAACTAATGAGTAGAAATCTGCAAGAGGTAACGCTGTTTCTGTGCTTTGCTGGGGGGTTTTTTATTATTATTTTTGCAGCCATGATGAACACACCCATTCTACCTACAGCTATGTTTTTTTTTTCTTTATCAGATTCCAGTCAGCACAGAAAACAATGGATATTCTTACTCTGGAAACCCAACTTCTTCGGTGTCAGGTGTAAGTATTATTTCTCTTTCTATCAGTTGAAGACTGAATAGATGTACTGTATATTTCATTTCTGTCATATTAAGGTTGACATGGTCCTATCTCATATCAAAATTTTGTTCTGTGAGCCACACATGTTTTTACATCTTACAATCAAATAAGAAATCTTAACATGGAACGGGGAGAGGGAGAATTTACTGCTCTAAATTGCCTCAGGCGGTAATCACAAACTTATGAATGTTTTGGACTGGATAGCCTCAACCAGTTAGATAGAAAATCCCCAACACACACTTTATTGCTCAGATGAATGTTGCTAATTTTCACTTTTTTTCTGAAATATGAATTGCATGTGACATAGAAACACTCACAAATGGCTCGACTTGTATGATGTGCAAAGACAAAGTGATCTTTCCGAGATGGGTTCATGGTGCATTTTCACTGCGGCTCGGTGGGCTGAAAGTATGTTTTGGTTTTGCTCTGCCAGCAGGCGGAGGAGGTCCAGCTGCTCAGAGACTCGCTGAGGAGCCTGCGGAACAACTTCAGAGACCACGACCCCCAGCACCATACACTGGACACCCTGGAGCAGGGAATAGTGTCACTCATCGACAGACTGCATGTTGTGCATACTCACAGGGTATCACAGCTTCAAACAAATGTCCTGGTTTAAGAAACTATATTTGAAAAGTACATTTCTGGTGCAGTTTTCTAGAGAACATTTAACCAAATACTTAGTTGTAAACCGGAATAAATAGTTCAAACCAAGTATGGATTAAAGCTGATCATTGGAACTTGAGTCCCCAGCCCAAGTTTAAGGCGTCTTATTGCTAAGTCAAATTTCTTTTAAATTATTTTTCATATATGCAGCATTTTCATAATGACCGAAGCCATCACAGTTATGTGATTGTGCTATAAAATGGCACTTTGTCCCTGGAAAATACACAATACAGCAGTTTATAGAAAATACACAGTGAAATCTAACACAATGTCATTGTTTACTGCATTATTTTGCACCTTGAAAAGAAATTATGTTTTTGAGGGCGATTTAATTACACTCTGAATATTTTTTCTTTCCATTTGTAGGGCAGAGGGAAATCACCGAGACGGAAAGGTCAGCACACAGATTTGGACTCTTGGACGTCCTTCCGTAAGAATCTCTACTCTGTCAAAAATTGTAATTGTGTCGAAACATTTCTGACTTAAAACTTTTCTCTAACTGAAACTGCTGTTTGCTGCAGAGAGTTGTCAGTCACAGAATGGTTCTCCTTCTTCTACAAAAATCCTTTACTTTACTGGAAAATCCCCAACACCCTCCATGATCAATATTCCCAAGAGGTTTGTGTCTTTGTTTGTTTACAATGAAATATATGTTTTCTTTAATGCTAAATAAGAAAATATAGCTTCTGTGTACCATTCATCAGTACTGTCGATGCAGTACAAATAGAACATACAATAAGCAAAATGATTCAAAATGTCATAAAAAACAAGAAAAATTTAATTCTTTTTCTTGACATGCATTATGCAGGCTGGGTGAAGTAACTCTGAAGGACGTTAAGGCGGCTGTTGATCGAGAGGGAAACTACAGGTACCACTTCAAGGCTCTGGACCCAGAGTTTGGCACTGTAAAAGAGGAGGTAAGTCTAAGACGGAGAGAAAGATAAAAACAGGGCAGCAGTGGGCCACCATTTACTAATGATGGTGGCTGCATGTATTGGCACATAAAGATGTGTTAAGTTTTAAGATATTTTTTATAATAATCTAAACCTTCTATCACTAAAGTTTAGTTTGCTAAATATTGTAGGGAGTTTAACTGGAAACCAGCTGAATTTAGATGAGACTGAGATTGAGCATTTCAGCAAGATGAAATATATTTGTTTTTCTCCAGGTGTTCCTAGATGGAGCAATTGTTCCAGGCTGGGAAGGAAAAATAGTGGCCTGGCTGGAAGAGGACCATGGCGATGAGAGGTAATAATCGCTGTTGTGCCTCAGCCATTTTAATTACTCTCTATGACTCATTTTCTTTTCTGTTTTAGACCTTTGTAGATTCAAGCGGAGCAGCTACAAAATATCAAAGTGTTGGAGACTGGACAAATTAGCACAACGCTGTAAGAACATAGGATTTTTTGGACTATTAAATATAAACTGAATATCTCTGCAGTCTGTGCAAATATATGACAGCAAGGAAATTATAAGACTCTGTGCCTTACAAAGGAAAGCTGATTTTATCATGTTCCTAATACTGCCACACTATAACTGCTGTAGAAAAATAGTCGCAAACATTCTTTTGTACTAAGTGGATTAGAAACTACTGTACTGAGGCTTACATGGAGAATGAGAGGAAAAACAAATATTTTCCATAGTTATTTATGCAACTACATTAGTTCTTGTTTAAAGAATATAAAATTATAAACTAATTAGAAAAAAATCTATTAGAAAATAGAACAATGTCTTTTGCTACTGCTTGGAAGACAGAATAGATAGAATGAAACAAAGCAAATTTACAGAAATTTACCTTTTTTTTTTTTGTGGGACAAAACATTTTGTCCTACAGTTGCAGTTTTGCATGCCACCTAGCGGTAATAGGAAGCATTTGCAGAGAACAGTTACAGTTGTATAAAGAAAAAGCCTTAAAGTATCTGAACTCATTATCTTTGGAAGAACACATGCATGCCCCCATGTAGGCCTCTTCCCATACCTAACTCCATTTTTTGTAATTGTAGACTATATCTCTTAATATTTTGAATAAGATCATATTTATGTTAATGGTTTATTTGTCTCGAGATTTTTAAATAAAACAGTCTTTTTTAAGTGTCAGATTTTAATGTTAGTTCAAAGCAAACTTTAGTTCTTTCATAATTAACCACTCCATTATTTATGCTGTTTATTTCTCACTATAGAGGTTTGCATATTTGTGGAAAATTCTGACTGATCTCTCACTAACAAGCCAGCTGAAACAAGTCGGTTTTGTGATCACATGTATTTAAATGCCATGACTGCATGTACAGTAAAATTTTACAATTTTCTTGTTAGATGGTATTTTCCAGTTTGTGGTGTTTGCTGAGATTTTTTTTTTTTTGCAAAGTATGGATATTTGCATGTTTGAGGAGGAAAAGCCTTTGGATGTTTCACATTTTGAAATAAAATTTTTGTATGCCGCTTTTTAATGTGCGTTTGCATCTATGATTCTGATACTTTATTAATATTTTTACCAAGAGCTATGTTGTGTTGTATGCTTACTTGTACTTAAGAAATACTTTAATCAGAGATTTTTTTGCAACTTATTGTTGCCCAATTTATGGTTACACACAGTTGCACTTCAAATACAGCTACAGTATAAATAGGCTATAAATCTTTTATTTAATGTTTTATGTTGTTATGTTTGAACTATTTTTACATTTGCTCATCTATGCGAATGAAGTTGTGCCTTGACACCCCAATAACTGGAATCTTTTTATTTTTGTCATGTTAGAACCACACAGTTTTGAGTATTTTGGCAAGTTATATTGTGGGCCAACACAGACAGACAGATATGGTTCATAACTGTAAGAGTTGTATACAGTTTTCAAATTTTAAAAGAAATTAAAATATTGAGCATAGTCTGGTTAGCCCCTTTAATGCTGATACTCCTAATCTAGTGCAAGTACTTAAAGCTTTAAACATCTCCCTAGGAACAATACGGGGCAGCATACTGAAACATGGCTGTCCACCTAAACTTATTGTAGTTCTGGAAGAGGGAAAAGAAAAAAGCCATATAATGTCCTATTTGCATTATGCATCAGTCAGTCCATATGCAGGAAAAAGTAAAGAAAAGTTGAGTAACTAAAATTGATCAGAGAAAATGCATCAGATGAATTCCTCCATGTAGTGCCATTTTAATTTATTTTACGTTACAACAATCTTAAATGTATTTTATTGGGATTTTATGTGACGGACGATCACAAAGTAGTAAATAAGCAGAAAGAGAACATTTTTAGGTTTTGCTGTTTTGCTCTATGGGTGTGCCATGTTTACTGCCACCATGTGCCTCCTACTGGTATTGCAGTAAACTAACTTTACAGCTTTTCAATAGTTTATAGCAAACCAAAACATGTGGTAAATATTTTTTCATTGACTGTGTTTTGAATTCTACCTTCATTTCAAGCGTTGGAGAATATTGAAAGACTAAACTTTGGTGACCGACATTTACGACACCTCCTCTAAAGACGTTAAGACGTTGTCGTAAACTGCAGTCAACCAGAGCCGTAAAGCGTTGTGTTTTGGACTGGAGGAGGTCATTAGAAAGTGAGGAGGAAGGAGTTCGGGCACAGACTAACTCGGTGCCAGCTAGTTTCTGATGCCGATGTGAGGCAAATACATTATTTAACATCCCCGTGTAGTATTTCAAGCGCTGCGAAATGATTCGTTTAATCCTCCGAGTCAGGCCGTCCGCCGGGCTCTCCTGTCCCCGTGCCCTCCCGGCGGGGCCTTCCTCTTTCGGCTCTCGGTCTGTGCCCGTCACCGGCTGTCTGAGGCGGCTTCACTGCGGAGCGGGATCCCGAGTCGTTTCCCTAGGTTCGAGTCTCGGTCACAGAACGACTCTTCTGCGGTGTCCTCAGCTGGCTGGTGGCTTTCAGAGCAGCCGCTTCTACAGTCTCCCTCCTCACCAGAAGGTAAGGTTACCTGACCGGTTGCTATAGCACCGAGGCTCAAGATAGTAGCTAGCAGCAGAGAGCGGTCAGCTACATCAGGCAGCTGTCACACCTGTATGAGTCGTGACGCGGCGTTTATTTGTAATAACTGGATTTAAAACCATCAAGTTGACACAGCACAAGAGTTTAAACTTCGTAGTACGTTATGTTTGTTTGAAAACGATAAACTCTGACCTTAAAAGTGTACAGCGCCTTGCCAAAGTATGCAAACCCCATGTTAGCTTTTTTTATTCTTAGCATCACGTAACATCAATGTTTTTATGACAGATCAACACAACTTCATATAGTAGTAAAGAAGAAAAATGATACACAGATTTCCATTTGGTTATAAATAATGTACAAACTGTGGCTTGGATTTACTTCCAGAACTGGCATGCATTTAGCTCCGTTCATGTTCTTGTAAACTGACCAGCATCTCTGCTGAAAAACAAAAACACCCCCACAGCATGAAGCTGCTACCACCATGTTTCACTATGGGGATGGTGTGGTCAACTTCAGAATGATGAGCTGGATTTATTTTCTGTTAAGAAATGTCCTCATCCATTTCCTTTGATTGGGCCATTCCAAAAAAAATAAAATAATTTGCTTTGATTTCAACCATGTAGGTTTGAAACTGTGTTTCACATTGTTGTCTTACTGTAGTTTGAACCTTAAGGCTTTTTTAATCTGTTACAGGTTTTTTTAAGGACCTGTATTTAGCTCCAATGCTGACCATTTACATATAGCTTTTTTGTAACAAATATTTTTATAAATATTTTGCATATGAAAACATTTACATTATTCTGAGTTTCTGATGTTTTCATTCCACTATTCAGTGTCACTTTATGTCAAAAGTAACCAACTTGTTATCTAAATGCAGTGCAAGAAGAATCAGTGTTTTAAAAAATCTGCTGTTCAGAAAGAGTTCAGATTAATTAGCAGGGATTTGATTTAATACTTTTGCAAAAATGTTTTTAAGCATCAGTAGTTGGGTGAATCCATACTGACTTAGAATAAAATCTTGATTTAGAAAAAATAAATGTTTGTTTTATTCATTTTAATTTCAAATTCTTTAATGTGAAAGAGCAGTCACTATCTGCCCTTTTCTTAATGACTATTTTATAAAGATATTTTAATATTTCAGCCATTTTCAAATGTTCCTGTTCTGTTTTTCACCATTCAGATTTTCTATTAGACAAATCATGTATTTTCTCTTTAGTGTAATATAGGTTTATTTGGGGAAATCTCCCGCTTTCTCCTGCCGGCTTCACAGTTGGCAGCTCTTTCTTATCTCTGCTATCAGATGTCACTTGACCTGAGTAGCCACCGTAAAGTCTGCAGATGTGATGAAATCGGACATGTGGGGCATTTTATTGAACAGCCAAATGAGGCGATGATGACGCTGCAACTCTGCTCACAACAGCTGACATTATTTACAAATCCTCTGTGATGAGATTATTATAACATGATGGTTTTTAATGTGTATTCTTTTAGATGACTTTTCTGTTCTTTCTTGTTCTTAATCAGGTGGAGCTTCCTGCTCTCTCACCCACCATGCAGACTGGAACAATCGCTCGCTGGGAGAAGAAGGAAGGGGATAAAATCAGTGAGGGGGACCTTATAGCTGAGGTTAACTGCTGTCTTGTTGTATAAATCTAAAAAAAAAAAAAAAAAAGCATTCCAATGCAATCCAAAAGTATACTACATACTTCACTTTTTATTTAACCACCTTTGCAGGTAGAGACAGATAAAGCCACTGTGGGCTTTGAGATGCTGGAGGAGTGCTATCTAGCAAAGATTCTGGTCTCTGAAGGCACCAGAGACGTCAATGTTGGATCAGTAATCTGCATCACAGTTGACAAGTCAGTGCTCTGTATTTATATTGATTCATGGCAAACTTTCTACTCATTCAGAAAATGATCAAATGAGGATCTAAATGAAATGTTTGTCCAAATTTTCTCCTCCAGCCCAGAGCTTATTCCAGCATTTAAGGACGTAACATTGGAGTCTGTCAAATCTGCTGGTGCTGCTCCTTCATCTGCAGCTTCTGCTCCTCCTCCTCCTCTTTCACCTGCCACGGCTCCGCCTCCTGCAGCACCAGGGAGCTCTTACCCCCCACACATGAAGGTAGGTGTATCCTAACATCAAATACCATCAGGTGTGCACTAATAAGAGGGTGAAAGTGACATGAAACTTCTGTTTACAGTCACAACTTATAAGTATTTGTACTCCTTGAGCTATTTGTGGCATTGGAATGTCTTTATTTTTTATTGTCCAGTTGCCTTCAGATACAAATAAATACAGACAGGGAAGCACAGTAGACAGGACAGGGAGAAAGTTGTTGGAAGTCTTTAGCATTTTTTGGTTGTAAAACATCCCAAGGTTTGAATGTGTCACAAATAATCTGTAAATGGGAAAAACTGCAACTTCAAATGAGAAGCAGCCGAGAACCGCATGAAAGCTCTGGAGGAGCCGCAGAAATTCACAGTTTAGGTGGGAGGGCGTCTCAAATTAAGTATTTGAGTTTTTATTCATGCACTCCATAACTCTGGCTTTTATGCAAGAAGCCATAAAAAAAATAAACTTTACAGTTTGACAAGCTTTTGGGATGCTTCTCTCTTTTTTTTCAGGAATAATTCGACGTTGGATTTAGCTGAATACAATGAAAACTTGTTAGAAACTGCTGAATACAAATACAGCTCAGATATTTATTTATGGAAAAAGAAAATAAAAATCGTGTATTGCTTTCTTTCAACTTTGTACTTTCACTGTTTGGTGTTTGTGTAACAAATGAAATACATTGAAATTTGTGGTTGTTATGTGACAAAATGGGACAATTGAAGAGATAAGAAGTTTTTTCTGACTGATTGCAAGGCTGTGAATTTGTACTCTCAAATCCTCTGGCTGTTGTGTACTACAGATTGCACTTCCTGCACTCTCTCCCACCATGACAATGGGAACAGTGCAGCGCTGGGAGAAGAAGGTTGGAGAAAAGTTGAGCGAAGGAGATTTACTGGCTGAGATCGAAACTGACAAGGCAACTATTGGTAGGTCCAAATGGAGTAGGAATCAAACCTGAATGGGTTGATTTGTCCTGATGTATTAAACAAAATGTTTTTTTCCATCTGTAAGATGAAAAAAAAACATCCTCCAGATGTCTTTTTCAAATTGCATGAAAATGAACATCTGTTTCTGTGCAGGCTTCGAGGTGCAGGAAGAGGGATATCTGGCTAAAATCCTGGTATCAGAGGGAACTCGAGATGTTCCTCTGGGAGCGCCGCTCTGCATCATCGTAGAGAAAGAAAGTGACATCGGTGCCTTCAAGGATTACGTAGAGACCGGGGTGGGAGACGTGTCCATGCCACCTCCTGCTCCCGCTCCCACTCCTGTAACGGTGGGACATTCATAAAGTTTCTTCTCAAGCTGTGTTTACACGTGGATAAAAATCAACACATTTCAGTTGTATAGGTTAATTAGGGGTTGGCGATGTGAGAGCAAAGCATTAAGTTAATTAAGCAAGAGAATAACATTCTGCATCATCATAGAGAAAGTTATGAAAACCTGGAAACACAAGAGAATCTGCTTTGAGTCAAATGATCAACAGGTCCTATCAAAACAGGAATCTGTCCATAGCTGTTTTTTGCACTGTGCAGACCCATCAGTTGTTAAATAGGTAGAATATACACTTACACTACCTTGATAATGTTGTTGTTTACCTTATAACAAAAATCAGGAAATCAGACTTTTGTTTTATTTTTGGTATTTTACTAATCACTCACCTTTCTGATCAATTCATTAAAACAAACCCAGGTTTCTCTGTGATACAAAGTGCTTTTGTCAAGTTGAGCCAATGTGTGATTGAAAGTAGATTGATGAGCGTTAACAAAGTGAGGATGCCGACTGATATTTAATATTTTTATTGTATAATTTTCAATATGTTCACTTTAGTCTACTTATGTGTTTTTCTTCAAAGCACTTTTTGCCCCTCTTTCTCAGAGATATTTTTAGTACTGACCAGATTGCTGAGAAATCTGATCAGTGATCATGTACGGTACTCTGTTTCTGGTTGGGATTTCTTACTTTTATTCACTAAAGTTTTTTTTTTTTAAATACTACATCATGAGAGGTTTTATCCAGATTGCTGCAGAAACTGGCTAATATCAGGTTTTGTTTCTGGATGTTTGTTGAAGGCTCCAGTTCCTAGTGCTGCTCCATCAGCTGCCGCCGCCCCAGCAGCACCAAGGAAAGGCCGCGTGTTTGCCAGTCCACTGGCCAAGAAGCTTGCTGCTGAGAAAGGAATTGACTTGGCACAGGTCAGCGGTAGGTAACCGAGGCTAACCGAGCTAACTGTGGGCAGCTTTGATATTATTACAAAGAACAATGTAATCCTGGTACTTTTATTTTGTTTTCATTCAGGATCTGGTCCTGATGGACGCATTACCAGGAAAGATATTGAAAGCTTTGTTCCACCAAAGGTTGCTCCTGTGAGTGAAGCCCAGCTTCGTTTGTTTAAAGAAATTTTTCTCTGCCTTTTCTAAAGCTTTATTTGACAAGTATAGTTGATTTAAATTGTTTTCTTAATACTTATAATATATAAATACTATATGAAAAAAAAAAAGGCCAATAATTTCATCAGGAGTCGAGGTGACATCTTAGAGCAGTAGGAATGAAACAAGGTTGATTATTATTTACAAAGATAAACAAAATTGGTGTTTAGATTTCAAACAAACTTTAGCAACTTAAATTACCAGTAATTGTAGCTGGCTTTGATAAAACAGCAATCTGTATATTCCCAAATTATTGATGACTAACTGAATAAATTAAAAAATCAATTAATCGAAATCAAGCAGGGATCTGTAAGCTGCTGCTCTGGGGTGACAACAAAGTCCTGGAATTACCGGTGTTTTTAAATCTAAAGGCATTGGAAGTGCTATTCTTTTGGAATATGACAAAAAATGGATTCAAATAAGAACTGTGATTCTCAGTTTATTTCAATTCAGAATCTAAATAAAATGTCCCAAAGTCACTGGAACGTACGCATGCGAGGAAAGCACCACAACAAAGAGAAAGCTACAAAAATGACAGAAAAACATTTGGACTCATTTCGGTTTTCACCAAATAAATTTTGAATTGAATCATGGCTTCAAAAATTGGAGTTGAAATACGTTTACTGTAATTTGTTCAGGCATGCCTTAAGCGTAACGTTTTGCTCTCTCCCACAGCCTCTACAGACTCCAAACATATTACTGAAAATACAGTTTTTACACCTTTTCTGCTCCCTCTGTCTATTTTACCCTCCTGGTTGTGCAGTAAAGTGTTAAGTGATGGAAAGAAAGATTGGATTTTAGAGTTTCAGACCAACCAGTCAGGGGTGGTCAAGAGGTCATCATCCAATTTCACTTTGGTTTTTTAGGTTAGATTTTGGTATCTAACCCGTTTTTATTTGCTATTGTTTATTTATTTATTTTTTAAGTGATTAAACTGTTTGTGCCTTAATGTTTTTCTGCTGATTAAATCCTTTCCTCTGGCAGACTGCAGCTGCCGCTCCCAGTCCCGCCGCTGTCAGAGCCGCTCCTGCAGCCGCTGCAGCTCCGGCTGCTCCAGCTGGCACCTTCACTGACATCCCCATCAGCAACATCCGCAAGGTGAGAGCCAACACGAATCACACAAATTAGAGCCAACACCTGACTTCTGCTCCCTCCGTGATGACTTTCCGCTCTGCCGGCAGCCGGGCTTTAGGACGGCCTCCTTCTCCACCGGCTGTGTTCAGAGCTTTGAAGTAAACACCCTGAGGAGGTTTCACAGCGATACTCTGTTATCTGTGACCTGTGCTTCCACATTTTGCCTTACAGATGGGCAACTCCATTTATCAGCCCAGACTGGATATGCACACCTCTTCCGTCTCTCTGTGATGAATTATGGATCAAAGCTGAAGTGTGTTTATATCTGTCTGTCCTCCAGGTCATCGCTCAGAGACTGATGCAGTCCAAGCAAACCATCCCACACTATTATCTCTCTGTAGATGTTAACATGGACCAAGTGCTTGAACTTCGAAAAGAGCTCAATGAGGTTAGTGCAGCTTCTAAGCAGTCATGCAAAGTACTTTTTTTTTTTTTTTTTATGTAACACATTAAATTCCTGTTGAAATGAGCAAGTGAACATGCTGTCCCCACTCTGCAGGAAGTGAAAGCCCAGAATATCAAGCTCAGTGTGAATGATTTTATCATCAAAGCCAGCGCTCTGGCCTGCCTCAAGGTTCCTGAGTGCAACTCCTCCTGGATGGACACAGTCATACGGCAGTAAGTAGAAACAAGAGTTAATTTTCGTTTGTTGTTGTCATTGTCATTACTTAAATGTAATTGAATTGAATTCCCATTTTAGCCTTCTGTTGTTTTAGTTAACTAAATTACCAAATAGCGACCCAACAAAGCAAACTGTCATCCTCCCAAGAGCAGAAAAATCTATGGTTTCCTTCTTTGTGTTCCTACACTGCAAAATTACCAGAAAGACAGAAGTCGTACAAGGACATTGCTGAATATATTTGCAAAATAATTGCATGACTGAGTCAGAGGTTCATACTTCCATTAAGGATATTAACCCTAAAATTGAACTGTTGTCTACAGTTTGTCAAACAGAAAAGTGACACTTTAAAATTAAGTATATTTCTGAGGACTGAATTGTCCCTTTTTCTTTTTTTTAAGTACCACTTTTGGATTGTTTAGATATTTTCTCGAAGAACCGTAATATAAGAAAAGCATTTACAATTTTGCTTTCTTTCTTTCCTGTTGTAAGAATTTAATTATTTATACTTGAACAGGATTTTCCTCTTCCTATGCTAAAAGTTGAAGATTTTAAATATTCCTTTTTATACTAGAGATTAGCGCAGCTAACATTGCTGAAATAATTTCAGGAGAATGCAGAATCGATCATTCTCTCTTGAGATTTTCAAAAGTCTGCCAACATTTTCACATCCAACATTTTCTAATATGTATAAATTGGATGGTACGGGCATTTAAATAAATCGTCATAATCATCAATGATTATGACAATATTTGGAAAAGAACATTTATGAATTTCTGTGTTCATTTTTAAGGGTGGAGCAAAAAACTAATGTTTTTTAACATGCATATAACAAATCCCTTAGTAACTGTGCGTGCATTTCCAAATAAATGTTTTATCCACCAAACTTCTCAATCTTAATAAATCTATAAGCAAGTTAGAATTTGCAGCTTCATATTTGAGCCAGCAGAGGGCACTCTGATGCTTTTCTGTCTCAGAAACACATCGATTACATCACTATTGACTGCTTTTCCCCAGGAATCACGTGGTGGATGTGAGTGTGGCGGTGAGCACGGCCAGCGGTCTCATCACGCCCATCGTTTTCAACGCACACATCAAAGGCCTCGCCGCCATCAGCTCTGATGTGGCGGCTCTCGCAGCCAAAGCCAGGGAAGGCAAACTGCAGCCTCACGAGTTCCAGGTGCATCGCCTTATCAGCTGGAATCTCATGATGTAATCATATCATTCATTCATTAGCTAACATTTATTAATGTCACGTCTTTCAGGGAGGAACATTCACAATCTCCAACTTGGGGATGTTCGGTGTCAAGAACTTCTCGGCGATCATCAACCCTCCGCAGGCCTGCATCCTCGCTGTGGGAGGCTCCGAGAAACGTCTGATGCCCGCTGACAACGAGAAGGGGTGGGTGTCATGGCAACATCTGTTTTGATAAAACGAATAAAATGCTTATAATGCAAAGCTAACCCCGGTCACCCTGGCTGTTTCGCAGGTTCGACGTATCCAGCGTGATGTCGGTAACGCTGAGCTGCGACCACCGGGTGGTGGACGGAGCAGTCGGAGCGCAGTGGCTCGCAGAGTTCAGGAAGCTCCTGGAGAAACCGGTCACCATGCTGTTGTGATCAGACTGAACCGCCACTGAGCGGCAGCAGCGGGTGCAGAGCTCACACTGAGGGGATCTGATTGGCCCGGAGCCTCATGTGACTGGCTGGCCTGCCATAAGGTCACTCCCACTTAGCCTGACTTGGGAAGAGGCAGAACTCACTCCGATATCCTGTCTGTCCGTCTCACTGTCTCTCCTAGCTTTCCTTCCTGTCACTCTCTTTCACTATTTTTATTTATTTTGGCCCCATCCTATGAGAGACGGAATTAGGCTTTAGGAATCCTGGAAAAAAGACTTTATGTCGCTAAAATATACAAAATATTTTACAAAAGCAAATGTTACATGTCCATCCACTTAGCGTATTAACCCTAAAACCAGTGGGTGTGTGTATTTCTGCAAACTGTTATGTGTCACAGTGAACATGGTAAAATATAAAATGAAATTGACAGATAAACGGTCCAAATTTACACACACACACACACACACCTTCATTCAGTCGCCATACACATACAGTTGGAATTCTTTATGCGTTTTCTGTGGGTTAAAACTACAGTGTGTGTATAATAATAATCACTGTGGAAACACACAGTGTTGTATATTTATGTATATGGTTTTGAACTGTTTGGTTAAAGTAACCAAGCTCCTTAAAGACCTCACCATAGAAATGACATGACTCGTCTAGGTCTGAGGGATTAGAGACACAAAACAGTTTTACCAATTTCTCTTCTATCCGTTTTGTTTTCTAGAGTCAAACATCTTGTTGATCTTGCAGCTAAAACGCACAAACCCGGTGCTGGATGTTGTTCATAACAGTAAAGGAATAAATTGGGAGATTACGACCTTCTGCACAGACTCTTGATTTGGCTCACAACGATGAAGTCGTCATTTTGCATGTCCGGTTACAGGTTAATTTAAAGGGTTACTGAAAAGTTAATTTATTTCAAGACAAAGTCATACATTTCAATAACTGTTCAGTTTTCATTTAATTATAATTATAGGTTATATGTCATGGCAAACAAAATACAGTCTCTGAAAATGAAAACATATATATAGTTTTGCATTCAATACTTAGTGTGTGCTGCTTTTTGTATCAGTGTTACATGGCGTGGATGTGGGGCAAGTAGGGTGCCAACTTCCTACTACCAGAGAAAAAAAAAACTTAGTTATAGAAGACCATTTCATTTAATCTTTTTCTATCTGGTGCTTGTGTGCCTCCCCTTTCTATAGTGACCGTAGGCAATATGAGCCATATAAAGAAACACCTCTTAAAGGCACAGTTGGTACTTAAAAACCGTTTCAGGTGACTGGCTCATGAAGCTGAGTGAAGAGAGTGCCAACAGTGTGGAAAGCTGCTATCAAACAACAGTTATGTCTGAAGTAATAACATCTAACCTAGAGAATAAAGTAAATCCAGTGACTAGAAAGGTGTTTTAACATTTCAGTACTTCTTTCTTTCAGTATTCTGCTCTATCCCAACAGACAATGGTAAAAAAACCTCTTCTCTGTGGACAATAGTACTGGGGTTCTAGTAGTAGTAGTAGTTTGTGGTAGAGCTGAGTCTTGTTATGCACTGGTTGCTCGTTTTAACCCTGTTGGTAAAACTTTGAATGCTGAAAAATCTCCACATTTTTAATTCACATCCTGCTCTGTTGTCATGTCCGGTCAACAAGACATTTCAGATACTGTTTCAATTAGGTGACAAAGTAAATACACTATATCTCCAACAGTATTGGGTTATCCCTCCAGATCATTGATCAGGTTCTCCAATCTTTGAACACAAACTCTTTTATTTCCTTCCTACCAAATATTCCACAGTCAGCTGTTATTGGTATTATAACAATAACAGAGTTTATGGCTGCAGACCTCCAAACTTTAGTGCCGGTGAAAGAAACTCGTGTTACTTTAAGGTACTTTGGACAGTTAGTGGATGACCCTGTTTGTTCGAACATAACTGTGTCTAAATGCACAGACACAGACATTGATAAGTGAGATTGCTGTGGAAAAACTGGACTGGTAATGTGGAAGGCCTTCCCAAAAGAACTGAAAGCTGTTATATCTGTAAAAGATTCCCCCACATCATATTAAGTGGACTAATAATGGGAGGACGTCACTTAAGTGAACTTAAGTGCAGGCAGCTGGGGTAATAGTTGTTAAATGTTGGCAACCTTAACCACTATTCACAAGACAATAGTGTTAAAAACCTAAACAGATGTCTTCAGGACAAACTACGACGATCTTTTTGCTTTCATAGACGCCATGAAGACAACCAGACAGTGACTAACAAACTCCCTTTCTTTTATCACCATGGCAACACGGTGATCTTGGAAGAGAACGAAAAGCGGGAGACGTCCAAACAAACCGAGAGAAAAAATATAATAGCTGCTGTCAGAGACGAGAACGTAACTCAAAGGTCAAGTCAGAAAAGCTGAAAAGGGCACATGCTGCTCTACTGTACCTCCTAGAGTCTGACTGGAGCTCAGCTTTCCTCCACTGCACAGTAAAGCACAAACAGGTGTAGCCGCATGCTAATGCTCAGCATTCCTGCATGCATGAAGCTGATTAATTAATGCTGCTATATGAGGCTTATTAATCCCGACACGCTGACTGGCTTTAACTTTCCCCCTCGTGGCATCACTGTGAGGCTCAAACGCGACGTTTTGTTGTGGGCTTAACATTTTGGATGATCACAGGGAAATTTTGCGGCTGATCAAAATGTGAGTCACAAACAGATTTTATGTAAATCCATCAAAAGGATCTGCTCTGACTGCATTTTGTTTAGCCCACAGGTCAGAACCCGAAGATCTCCTTATCATCGCACGGCTCACTGGGGGTGTCGGGAACTTGTCTTTGAATATTTCTTTACGCCACTGACAGCCTCAGATCTTCCACTGCCTTGAATCCATACACGACTGCTGCACAATGAAAAGTTAAAGACGCTGTTTTATTTATTTTTTTTCCCAGATCTAAATTTGGTTCTCTACAGAGAGAAAAATATTTATTTTTTTCCACAAAATCTGAATGTTGTAGTTGAAAACCTCAAAGCTAACAGCACTTACTTTTATGTAATAAGGTAGATTATGGAGTTTTAAGTCAGATTTATTTTCATCATGTTTTTTCCATCTGATTCTGAAGCTAGTCTTTAACATTCTCACTACAATTATGTAAAAACTCTTTATCCTTAAGATTACTGGAAAAGAAGTATGTTCTATTTACTCCTAGAATATTCAATTCATCATAAATGGACAACATATTTATAAGATTTCCGTTCAAAGTTGTAAGATTTACATGAAAATAGAAATTCCAATTACTTTTTTTATAGAAAGCCTCCTTATTAAAAAAAACCCAACAGATTTTGAACTTTTGGAAACGTTCAGTTTCCAATGTCGGCCTGCTTCATACAGCGTTGTGCAATAATAATTTAATTTTACAACTTAATTGTTGCAGATAATTCACTAAATTTAAATGTCAAAGATAATCTGAGAAAATACAAAAATCCAGATTTTAAAATATAGTTTTATTTATTACTGACTGAACTCTGTCTTAATTAATTTTCCATCCCACTTAATTAAATTGGTTTCAGGAAACAAAGGCGAAGCCTTGGTTGCCAAGGACAGGAGTGCTGCACTTTTGGTAATTATGTAAAAAAGCAATATTCGCAGTGTGTTGTAATCCACAACAGACTTTTATTTCCATTCAGGGTTTCCTTGATTCGTAAAGAACTTGGTCCGTATGTAAAGTTCTTTTCTTTTCTCAACCATCAATTGAGCTTAACTGATAATTGAATAGTTTTAATCTCTAGCATCTGTTGAGAATATTCAATTGCATTCATTTGCAAAACTGTAGAAGCCTTTTTTGTTCATGTCTTGGAGTATTTGGACTGATCTGGAGTCTTTGTCTCACCATGTAAATCATAATTGTCTCTTTATTGTTTATTTTGTTCATTTTATATGTAAAAACATTCTGGAGCTGCTCCTGTTTCTAAGCCGCTGACGGTGGCAGACGTTCTCACTGTAGCTCTACAAAATCACTCGATCTGGAGCAGCTGAATGAATTCCTGCTGGGGTAATTCTCAAAGGAACCGCTGCGGTTCGTTGGGGTTTAAGCGGTTGATTGTGACAGCTCCTTAGTTGTTCACCTGACAACTCCATTGCAGGTTTATTTGCAGTCAGAGAGGGGAAGAGGAGAGAGGACAAAGGGAGGAGGGGTCGGTTGCGTCGCTCAGCTGATTAATCATGCATGCTCATTTGTTGTCCTAATTTGTGCCACTAGTTTGTGGTCAGTGAGAAAAGCTCTGCCTTTCTGCCTTCCCTGTCCATCATGGCTTCTCCTGTAAGGTGGATTCTCTGGACTTTGTTTGTGGGTTTTACAGCTTTGCAGAACGGTGAGTCAGCCAGTTTGTTGCTTTGACACAAATATAATAAATTTTACTTCTGAAGGCTGTAGACAGATAGGCTGCAGTAAAATATTTTTTTGTAATATTTTAGACAGTTTTACTTTTTTTTTTTTTTTTTTGAATGACAGGATACCAACATATCATTTTGTTATGGTTAAAACTTAATCAGTTTTTCTGGGCAGAAATTAAACAATTTGTACAGAATGCTTTGCATTTACACCAGTCTTGTTCTGATAAGGTTTCAAAACCAAATACAGATGATTGTTCACCATCTTTATTACAGAGACTTCTCTGTAGAGCGACATTTTTAAAGTCCAGTGATCTGTTTTTCAAAAACAATGCTGTGAATCGGCGTTCTGTTTTCACAGTGAAGCGGCCTGTTGTTCCACTTTGTCTGTGATTAGTTTGGCTCGCCATCAAAACTGTCAAGTGTAATTAACAGCTGATACGCACACCGAGTTGCCCTCCCTATATCGCTCGCACAAAAGGCCCCGGGACGACAGAGGAGGTTCATTATCGCAGTAATGAAGTGAAAAGTGTGGGGGGAGGCGACTGGTCTCAACGGGAGAACCGGAGAAGTTCAAAGCAAACTGACGAGACTGAAACAGGATGGAAACGTGGAAATAAGTCGCCGTCTTTTAAGTTTGTGTGATTTGTCCCGTTCCAGCTGCTCTCAGGGTAACCATGAGGGAATCCAGTCTGGAGGCGGTTCAAGGTGATTCCATCCTCCTGCCCTGCTCCTTTTTCACCTCCTCTGACTTCTCCAGACTCAATGTTATCTGGACTCTGGCTCCGTTCTCCAGCCCAGGGAGCCCAGTGCAGGTTGGCATCTTCAATGTGTAACAGAAAAACGCACACGGCCTGACAAAAGCATTCATATCCCTCTCATACGGTCAGATTTTGACACATTACAGCCACAAACTTCAAGGTATGTTTAAGAGATTTTATGTAAAAGTCAATTTTCCCCATAGCATGATGCAGCCACCACCTTTCTTTACCAATGCAGTGGTGACCTTTTTTCTGCTATGTAGTCCTGAAAATTAATTTTCTGGTCCTGCCTTTTTACACATTCTCTCTATTTGTCACCAATATTCGACTTCAGGTCAATTTACTCTTTCAGAAAAGCTGAATTTATGATAAATATCTAAATGAGCTGTGGGTTTCTGCTGGTTTACGGTTGATGTGATAAAATCTAGAGTACTTTTGAGAGGAAATGTGTAAGAAACACTGAGAAACGAGGTCAGTTGTGGTTGCAATAAAGAAGATGCTTTTCTGAAATTCCTCCTGTTTCAGGTGATCGTGTATGACCACGGTCAGGTGATTAAGAACCCCTCCCTGATTGGCCGGGTGGATTTTACAGGTACATGTGAAACCTTCTTCTTCTTCTTCTTCTTCCTCTTCTTCTTTCTTTCTTCTTCTTCTTCTTCTTCTTCTTCTTCTTCTTCTTCTTCTTCTTCTTCTTCTTCTTCTTCTTCTTCTTCTTCTT
>CAEFZY010034246.1:0-98197 GCA_903066815.1 Brachyrhaphis roseni
TACGTAGTTTTTTTAAAATAATATATATATATATATATATATATATTATTTTAAAAAAACTACGTATGGTTATGGTAGTCTTACCATAGCTAAAACTTGACGTTATTTTAATAAATATTTATGTCTTTCAAATTAAGAGCGTTGTTTTCCAGAGTCACTATCGCTGTCAGTAGTATGACTGATACAGAGATGTGTCTTTGTTAGATGAAAAAACTGGGGTTTGAACATTTTGTGGGTGTGGATGGAAGCGAGGCCATGCTGGACAGGGCGAGAGAGAGCGGCTTGTACCGGGACTTGAAGCAGTGCATGCTGGGAGAGGAGCCTCTCCCCGTACAGTGGGGTAATTAAACCAACATCCTGTCACCTCATTAATCTCTGTGACCTTTATGATGTTTTCTACTTTCACTGCTTGTGACTTCTGTACATTGAAGTTCTGATTATTCTGGACAGCTTTTTAAAAATCTGTTAAATGTATAATGATGAGCTTCTCTTTACCTCCTGCAGGCGGCTTTGATGTGGTTGTAATTGTTGGAGCGTTAAGTGTTGGTCAGGTCCCTATTACTATCACCAGAGACTTGTGCAATGCCACCAAACCAGGTCAGAGTATCATTGTATTTATTACTTTTTTAAGTTAATTTCTTCTGTCTTGTAATTTCTTCACTGCACTGTTTATCGTTCCACTAGGTGGCTGCATTTGCATGACAACCAGAAGTAACCAGGATAACTTGGAGTACAAAGCTGCCCTTGACAGCGAGCTGAGGAAGATGGAGGAAGAGGAGCTCTGGACTTGTTTAGAGGTCACTGAGGTCAAAGACTGGGAGAGGGCTGTATCAGAGAAGGAGGACGGCTACATATCTGGAGTTGTGTACCTCTATAAGAAACTGTAACACATTATTTTGAATGGTTATGAGTTGCATGGTGCAGTTGGTGTCACTGTTGCCTTGCAGGATGAAGGTTGTAGGTTCAAATCCCAGGCTAGGATCTTTCTGCATGGAGTTTGTCCCTGTGCTTGCATCCGTTCTGTCCGGGTACTCCGGCTTCCTCCAACGGTCCAAAACCATGACTGTATCTTTAAATTGTCCTGAGAGGTGTGCATGTTCTTCCTGGTGACCCGTCCAGGATGGAACCTGAATGTCGCCCAAAAACAGCTGAAAATGGCACCAGCAAAGGATGAGCAGGTAAACACTATGATTGGTATATTATTTTACTGAAGAATATCTCAAGACTTGAATAAAATATAATTAGAATGTTTATATTTTTGTTAAATTGTACTTTTTAACTTTTGTTACTTTTTTAAAAAATTGAATTTTTAAATATTTAAATAATATTAAAATATTTGTAAATATTTTTTAATATCAAAATCTATTCACATCCAACAACATGTACATGAGGTGATCGACAGCACTAAGATCCTCCTCCTGGCTCTGATTGGTTGTTTCTGACCGAGTGGTTCACGTTTGCAGGTTGCCATAGCAACACTGGTAGGTGGCAGATGAGCTTGATTTATTTCAGATTACCTGTAAATATTAAACTTTAATATCATTAAAGTAATGGGGTTTTTTTGTTTTTTTTTTTTTTGTTTTTTTGATGTATCAACAATCTGGGAAGCCAAAACATTTTTTTTAATCCGGTAGAGACCAATATGTTTCCCAACCACCAGGTGTCACTGTTTCATCACCTTTATATAGAAATGGTTCTCCAGTGTTTCACTGTACAAGCAATGTTTGGCTAAACAACAAAGCCCTGAGGTGTGACTACATCCAAGCTTTACCAAACACATAAAGCAAAATTTGTGAAAGAATTAAGTCAATAAATACAAATAAATAATGCAAAGATAAACTCTGGCTGTTTATGTTATGGTTTATTTAAAGTTTGTCACTTGACTTTTCCGTAAAAACTCAAAGTTCCCATGGTTATTTATAAATTTATCTCCATAACACAGTCAACAAAACAAACTTTATTTGTGACATTCTGGACGACAGACATGCATTTTGTCTGTATAATCCTTTTCATTTGAATCAGCAAAACCCAAACAGGATTCACTGAAACTCAATGAAGTTTCCTCTGCAAACAAGCTTCTTCCTCCTTCAACAAAACACATTTCTGTGTTGATCTCTGTCAAACCAGTTTGTCCAGAAGCTTGTAATTACCAAAGCAACACCGGGAGTCCAGGTGATTCTCCTGGCCATTTTTTCCTTAACTAGTCATGACTAGTAAGAAAGCAATATACAATATATTCGTTCACATTTTGCCAATCTATTGAAAAATAAACTGGCAATACATTTTCTGTTATATGTTTAAATAAAATAAAAATATAATCACATTTAAATGCTTTGATGAAAAGTATTTACAGAAACCTTTGTTGTGTAAGAGGCAGAGCATTTATTTCTACACATGTAAGTGTATAAAGTAATGAAAAAGAAGTAAAAAGAATCAAACAGTCATTCAAGTTGCTATGTATTTTAAAGATAAGGTAAAAATAAAAAATTAAAAAAAACAAAAAGCCTGAGGTAAAATATTACATTCAAATTTATTCAGTGTAAAAAACTTGATGCAGCGTTATATCTCACATTAACATGGCAAGTTAAAACCAACAAATCAAGTTAAACAAGTTCATTCATCACAAGTTGTACATACTTCACTTGTTTTTCTTGTGACAATCACTTCAAGCACACATAAAATGTTACATTTTATCTTTATCCTTCATTTTGATTAAAGTCCTTCACATTAAACACAACAAATAATAATTATATCTAAATTAAACATTATCATCTTTAAAACATGGAACTATAAAAGTAACTGCAAACTAAATGTAAACTAAAGTCTTCCTTCTTCTACTGCTCATATCACAGGTATGTTTTTGCTGGGTTTTCTGCTGCGTCTTCATTTTCACTGGCAGCTGATAAAGTTTCATCCAGTTCAGCTCGTTTCAACTGGGACTTTGTTGATGGCGCGTTGCTGTGTTCGGACTTTCTCGACTCGGGCCTTTTCATCTGAGACTTTGTCGATGGAGCCCAGGATCTCTCTGAATCCTCTCTCATGTTCTGCTGGGATTCGACATCATTTCCCAGCCTTGAGAACAGCTGAGGATAGGCGGTTGGCGCCCCTAATCTTTGGGGCTCGGGCGACATGGGTTTGATGGGGTGAGCCAGCGCCGTCGACACCCTGGTAAGACGGGAGCCAGCGCGGGAGGATCCATTAGAGGATCGGACTACCACGTAGCGAACTGAGGGGCTCTTGTCCGTGTCGTGGGCTTTGCCTGGGCAAGAGGACTTCATGAACATACCCCCTCCCAGGATGAGCAGAAACGCTGCCCCCCAGCCAATGTAGAGGCAAGCTCCGAGCTCCATCTTCAGAGCGTCTATGGATGCGCTGTAGAAGTTGTTCACCACCTTCCCGGCCGCCCACACCGTAGGGATCAAACAGAGCAGCCCTGTGATCATCAGCACCACCCCTGCTGCTATGGCCACTTTCTCCTTCGCGCCATTTCCTTCTTTATCCAAGAAGCGGGTGCATTTTCCACCCACGAAGGCCAGGATGAGGCCAAAGCTGCCTGTAGTGATGGCGAGGATCATGAGCGCCCTGGCAGCCTGCCTGTCGGCGCTGAGAGCCAGCTGGGAGTCATAGGGTTTGCACTGCATATATCCTGTGCTTTGAACCACACAAGACATCCAGATGCCCTCCCAGATAGTCTGAGAGGTCACAATGGAGCTGCCCACGAAGGCGGTCACACTCCACATAGGCAGCACACAGCTGGTGAAGACCCCAAACCAGCCCAGGAGGCACAGGGCGCTGGCCAGCAGCTGCATCCCCATTGAGGCCATGATGGGAAGGTCTTTGAAGCTGCTGGAAAAATCCTCCCAGACCTTTAAGAAGAGCCTCTCTTGATCGTTGCGCTGCTTGTTTTGCCTTCACTGTCGCGCTCTCTCGCTCTTTGATCGGTCTTCTCTGCTATCTTTGTCAGTCCTTAACATGTGCCTCCTCTTTCACATGCCTTCCCCTCTAACCATGAACTTATCTGGAGTGTAGACTGCTGACAGTTTCGGTTCCTCTGCCATCCTCTGGTATCCTTTTGTGAAGTTCCAGGTGTACTTCATTTGTTTACGGGTTATTTGCATCTGTTACTGTCCCTCCCCTTTTTGTGTCCTCCTCCTTCTCAACATGTCCCTCTACCTGAGCGAGTGCTTTCATTCTGTCACCTGAGAGTCTGTTGCTGTGCTACTGGTCAGGCGTACGTGTGCCACCCCTATTCAACTGGGGAAAGAAGGAGGAGGAGGGTGACAGAAAGAAGTGACATAATGCATCCCCACTCCCATTGTCTCCCTTCAGTTAGGTTGTTTAGGTGAAACCAATTTTCATTTATCTATAAATGAACGAAACAAAATGCAGGATTAAATTAAGAGAGATTGAGATTGAGGGCCAACGTTTTATTTATTATGATGCACATCATATTTGTGCAGAGTAACCAAAAAGAAAAAGCCGTAAATTACCAGGGACTCAGAGTAGCTGTGTATGTAAGTTTTTTTTAGAATAGCAGAAGTGAAATTCCCAGTTCAGTTTCCTGGGACAAAACCAGCTTAACTTGAGCAGCATCGACTGAGGAGGAAAAACCGGTTTAAAACATACAAACACCTTTCCACCCTCACAGATGTACACACACAAAAAACAAGATAAAATGCTTTAATTCGTCCTGAAATTATATTTATTCCTTTTATCTTTGGAATGCTATCAGTGATAGCTTTTATATTTATTTATTGATTAGTCTTGATGTATAATTCATTTGCTTGTACATCGATGTAAATTTCCTTTGTTTCTCTTCTCATATTTCCTCGTTTGGTGTTGCCATTGTCAGCAGCTTTGAGTGTTTTTCCTCCATTATGTCTGGAATGTTTCGGCTTAAATTGCTTTAAATAGACCGTAGCGACAGAAACTCAGTACTTTACAGAAGATCTTTGTGAGTATTTGTAGAAAATCAAGCTGGATTTTGTGACAAGGGAAAGATAAATAAGGCATAATGGAATTAAACCTAAAATATGGACCATGTTTTTGTAACATCTCAAAAAGTATCTTCCAAACTTCAATTGGTATTATAATTAAAAAAAATTTGAGTTAGTTTTCTGAAAATATGAACGATTACGCAAAAAATTTTGTTTTGCATGACTTAAGTAACTGATTAACAATTGATAGCAGGTACAATAAGTATTGATCAGGTCAATGGTTATGTTAGTAAATATGTTTTTTATATTCTTAATGAAATATGTCTGTGAACAAAACTGTTTGGGCCTTGCTCAACACCTTGTTGGTGATGAAACTCAACTTTAATTTCTATCTGACATTTAAGATTTTGATTGTCAGTTTCTTTTTTCCACACTTTAGAGTTTGAGTAGCGCAATCTCTAATATTTCTATTGACATGAAATTTGCAACAGATGTTTGTAGCAATCCAAGTAATGCACCCATACAAATAAATCAATACAATTTAGTCCATGAATGGTTTTATGTGCAATGAAGAGGAATGGTGCAGGTACAAAGGTGTTCAACAAAAAAGAACTGGATGTTCACAGAGAGCCAAGAAATCAGCTGGAATCAGTAAGTATTAAGAAAGTATTTGTGTTGCTGTCTTTAAATAAATATAATCTTGTCTAATATTAATTGATAGCCTATGGAATATTTTTTCTGACAGACTTGAACCTTCAGAGACACATAAAGGTAATTTAAAAGTAAGCCTTCTGTCACCTAAAGAGCATTTCTACGATTAAAGGACTAAAGTCTCAACAAGATCTTGAGAAATTCATCCATATGTTTTTCTCTAATCAAATTGATCACTACAACAGCATCTTCACAGGTTTAAAACAATCAAACCTCCAGTTGCAGCTGATCCAGAAAGCTGCTGCTGGTGTTCTGACTAAAACCAGGAGGATAGAGCCTCGTTCTGAAGTCCTTTCACTGGCTTCCTGTAGCTCAGACAATGGACTTTAAAATACTTTTTGTTAGTTTATAAATCACTTTATCACTTGTTAATTAATAACATACATCTCACAATAGCAAATAAAAATGTAACTATAGAACAACATAACCAAGTAGAATAGGTGACATATTTACAATAGCTTATTGTCCCTCACCCCTTTGTTCAGTTAAAATAATTATACATACCCATATTCACACATACAGATCTGGAAAAAATTAAGAGCTGCATTGAAAACCTCGTGGTTATTCCATCAAATATTGATTTCTGAACTCTTCCTTAGCTAAAACATTATTATTGATGTTTCTAAATTAATATTAACTTGTTTCCTTTGTGTTATTTGGGGTCTGAAAGCACTGCATCTCTTTTGTTATTTTGACCATTTCTCATTTTCTGCAAATAAATACTGAATTTTTTCTTGGAATTAGGAGACATGTTGTCAGTAGTTCATAGGATAAAAGAACGACGTTCATTTTACTCGTAACATAAAACTGTCGTCTTTGTCAGTATTAATACTAACTGAAATCATCCATTTTAGTTTGTGGTCCAACTCTTCCTTATTTCTTTTAATGGGGAGTTTTTACCACATAGAAAATGTGCTTTAATTAGAGGGAGCAACTTTTCCATTCAACAGGTTTTTACATGTCTTCATAGAATATAATAGAGCAGAATATTCTTTATTGTCCCACAATGAGGACATTCAGGGTGTAATGTATTGTTACACCCTGTAACGTGCTGAAGGTTTCTGATTTGCTTAGTCACCTAGTCATTCCTGCATCGCTGCTGGTGGTTTCTTTGGTTCCTTCAATTCGCTGCTTGTGTTGGCTCCAGTTTGTCAGTCATGCTTGTGTAGCTCTTTTTGTTCTTCCTAAATAACACACTTTGTTTGACCTTCGCTGGCCCGTGTCCAGCGTTTGAGCCCACCCAACACACTCTTCCCACAGCACCTACCAATTCTGAGAGGCCTTCCCTTTTACGTTTTAACACAGCGCTCTTCCTTTGTTGTTTAATTACCAGGTGTGATAAATACCAGTGTAGGGAAGAGATAGTAGTAAATGCGATGTCAAAAGTTTACTGTATTTTCAACTACGATAGATAAAATACATTGTTTTGGAGTAAAATTGGGCTCAAACATCTGATATGAATTATAAAACATTCACATTGACAAATACATATCTTCTCCTGCTTGTTTTATATATTTTTTTCTTTTAAGTTTTATGTTTAAGCCCCAAATTACTCATAACCCTTACAGACTTACTACTACTGCCATTCACACTTTGAGAAGTAAATCAAAAAATAGGTTAATAAGCCAAAAAACAAAATCAAAATATACCAAATTATTTATTTTATGTTAATTCTTTTATTTTAAATATATTAAATTTATTTTTACAGTTATCCACAGCCCTATGAGACAATAAACTACGAGTGATGAGTTCTCCACGGAAACAGTTTTGTCATTCAGTCTTGTTTTTGTTTGGCTGAGTTTCTTCAGCAGAAAGCGAACATTGTCCCACAACCGGTCTGTTAAGATTCCACCCTTTTCATTACAAGCTGCACTTTTTCCACCTCTTTCTGCATTAAGCATTAGTGACATTGAGAAAGGAAGAAAGGCAGTCGTAACCACTGACTATAGTTTTAATTATGGATTATAAATTAAAAACAAGCAAAACAACAACAAAAAGTCACATAATTGTCAACGTTTACATTTGATCAAAACAATCAAGATCAGATCAGATTTCACATAAGTAGAGATCTTACACATTGTCCAAATAAACAAAAAAACAGATGAGGATGCAGAAAAAAAAAATAAAGCTGTTTTTTGGTCTGAAAGCATCTCTAAATAACTATACGTGTTCATAAATACAGTTAATTCACTTTTCACAATATAAATGTTTCCAATGAAGGTGACAAACCGTATTTCATTCATTCTTTCTGACAGTTTCATTCAGTATCTTGATTCAAATATAACTTTTATCAAATCTTATCTTGTCTCATCTTTACCCGACTCAGTTCTGTGACTCTAGACGTATTGCTGCTTGTTGGTGTCCACAGAGCGAGCCTTGGAGTACCGATAGTCGTAGTCGTTCTGGTCCTTTGGACATGTGGCGCAGAGGAGCCCACCGCCGATGAAGAGCAGCGCCGCAGTGCCCCACCCAATGTAGAGGGAGGCCCCCAACTCTCTCTTCTGAGCGCTCATCAGGGTTGGGTTGTAGAAATCCCGAATGATTGTGTTGGTGGTCCAGCAGACGGGGATGAGGACCAAGACGCCCGCGATGATGAAGACGACACCAGCAGCTACAGCCACTCTGCTCTTTTGAGTTTCCTCTTCTATGAAGTTGGTGCACTTGCCTCCCACCACACCCAGCAGGATCCCGACGATTGCAACAATGATGGCGAGGATGATGAGCGCTCTGGCGGCCTGCAGGTCTTGAGGCAACTCCAGAAGAGAATCATAGACCTTGCACTGCATCTGGCCTGTGCTCTGAGTCACACAGTTCATCCACAAACCCTCCCATATGACCTGAGAGGTGACGATGTTGGCACCGATGAAGGCTGTGACTTTCCAGGTTGGGAGGCCGCAGATGACAATGGTCCCCAGTAAGCCGATAAAGGCCAACACCATCCCCAGGATCTGCTTTCCGCCGGCCACCATGTCGAAGCTCCGTTGTTGTCTTTAGAAACGGAGTAGTCGTGTCTTCCTGAGAGCTGGAGAGCTTTGTTTGTTGCAGGATGTGTGGGTAGTGGTTTAAGTTGCTGGTTTTAACGAGAGACAAGAGGTCAGAGGAGGAGTTGACTCTAAGCTGAAACTGGTTTGTGAGGATTCTGACCAAACCGGATCTCTTCACAACATCGATGAGCTTAGAGTTTCGGAAGTACAATGAAAGAAATTCGAAGAAGAACAAAAATAAACTAGGCGTTTCTGTTTGTTCGGCTGAAATCTTCATCAAACTGAAAAAATACAGTTACTACAGAATTAAAACTGAACTAAACAGGGTCAGATCAATGTGGAAACTACAGCAATCTGAGTTTCAGCATCAGCTCCTTATTTAGTCGGCTGAAATGTTGCTGACTGCTTTTTCATTAAAGAAATCTAAATATTTACTACCTCTAGTGAAAGGAGAGCTGTATACAGATACATCATACAAAAACAGAAATCTTGTCTTTGACACAATATTTCATAATTAATTGCATATCTAATCGATACTCTGCGTAATGCCATGCAGATATTTAAGTTTGCACGTCACAGCTTCCGACAGGATCACTGTTCTGTTATCTCTACATTCAGGTCACATACAGAACCACAGCGGCTCTGTGGTTTGACCCTGTGCTCAATTTCAAGCCTCATTTGAAGTAGGTGACTAAGATTGCCCTTTATCATCTTCAGAATATTGCAAAAATCAGACAAATTTTATCCTTAGGAAATGCACAGATTCTTAGTCCTCACACATTAATTATTGCAGTGGTTCCCAAAGTGTGGGGCGTGCCCCCTACAGGGGCCGCAGTGCCATTGCAGGGGGGGCGCGGGAAGCAGTATGGATGAAAAAAACAAAAAAAAAGAAACAGTTACACAAAATGTTTCACTGTAAAGATGGTTTGTAGTTTGTTTTGTTGCAACCTGAAGTGTGAAATAAACTTTAGTGGAGTTTGAAAACAAAATATGTGTATAGGTTTATGTCTGGTTGAACGATGTGTGTGCTCAGTTGATTTTGTTTTTCTTTTTGGGGGGGATTTCATTGTAATCCTTATGGCAGCCCAGAAAATCTTTGGGAGTCACTGGATTATTGCAATGTCTGTTTCCCTGATTACCAAAAAACAGTTTAGAGTCGGTTCTGAGTGCAGCTGCTCGTGTTCTGACTAAAACCGGGAAACTTACGCAAACATGCTGTCGTCCCTTCATTGGCTGCCTGTCAGGCTCAATCAGACTTTCTTGTTGCTCATCTACAAGGCTTTAAATGAACTGGCGCTCTCTCCCGTCTCTGACCTTTTCCACTTACAGGTTTCCACTTTTCCTCCTTGTAATCTCACATCTAAAGGCACTTCTTAAAAATCCCTAAAGCGAACCAACCTTCCTCAGGACTTCAGGCATGCGAGCTCTGTGGATGTTTTTAAAGCTAAATTAAAGACCCACTTGTTTACTTTGTCATATTAGTTTTAAACTCTACTTTTGCTTTACTGTCTTTTAGTATTTTATGCTTTTAATCTGTTTTATTTTTGTCTCGATTCATTGTAACTGATCAGCGCTTTATAAGTAAAATTATTATTATTATTATTGTTATTGTTATCATTATTAACATAAAAAAACAGAGTAAAACAAGTCCTTTTTTCCACCAAAGAAATACTTGATTTATAGTGCTGTCAACAAATATTTACCCTTTACTAATATTTACTGTTTTTCCATTTTTTTGTCTCACTTAAATATTTCAGGTAATCAGAGAATGAATTCTGGCCCACCAAGCAGGATTCTTTAAAAACATCCACATTGGAAGCTTTTAGCATGAGTGGCTTGTTCTCATCGGGTCATGAAACAGTTTTACCTTCAGATTTGAGCATAGACTTTGACTAGACCACTCCAAGGTCAAGGTTTTGTGCCATTCAGAGGAAGAGTTGCTGTGCTACATAATGTCAATGTGCTTTGAGCTTAAGGTCATCATCTGATTGATAGATATTCTCCTTCAGCTCTTTTTCTGAACTGCTGTGTGAGATTTCCACCAACAATAGTGGGACAAATACTTTTTAAAATAGTTTCACTTGCATTCTTCCTGGTTTGCTGGGGGATGGGGGTTAAATCTGGATCTCTCTAATGGATGCCATTTTCTTGTTGAATTAGTAAGGCTTTAGATGGTGTTTTGGGTCTTTTGTGATCTCCTGAATGAGTTATCTCGGCACTCTTGAAGTCATTTTGACAGTTGATCCTCTCCTGGGAAGATCCACCATTGTTCTTGGTTTTCTTTGTTGATAATAGGTTTGTATCGCTACCCTTTTCTCTCTGCAACATCTTTGTTATCTATTCTTTAATTTCTTTTGAATGGGGACACAATGTGTTCCTCTTGTAGATATTTTAGCCTACTTCATGTTGCCAAGCAGGTTCCATTTAAATTATTATTTTTTTCTTGACATGTCTGGCCAAAACTAGAAACTGAAAAATGAGGCTTAAAAATGAAAAAAGGGGGAATTACTTTTCACACAGGGGCAGGATTAGTTGGATAGCTTTTTCACTTAATAAAATAAATAATCTTGTAGGAATTGCTTTGTACACAGTTTATCTTTGCCTAATAATGAAAAATGTATTTAATTCACAAGAAATATCAGCAATAGGGCTTTAATATGGGGGGAAAAAACTGATACAGACATAAGAATAATAAAGAATTTCAACAAAAATTCAACAAAATGTTGCATTTTGTCATCACAACATAACCTGAAACTACATGTTCCAATGAAACCAGTTTCAAAGCACATGAAGTCATCGTTTCATGTGTGCTTCATTCCTTTGGGTCAATTAAATCCTTGTGCTTAGTAACGTTTCACTTCCTGCTCACCAGCTCCACCCTTTTCTCCAAAAATGGTCAACAGGAACATTTCAGCAGAACAACAAAACAGCAGCTAAATGTCACACCCAAGTCTTCAAAAAGGCACGTCACCAACTATTGGATGATGTCACCCAGTAGTTGGTGACATCTCTACATCTGATTAGTGGTAAACATGATTACAATCTGTTCCAGAAAGCTTCTCTGACTGGTTTCTGACAGTTTATGTAAAATAGCAATATGAGACAGCTTAAGATACCGGTATCTTAAACTGTTTTAAGATACCAGCTTGTAAGTAAACTTAGTTTAATTAATATTGTGTAATTAATATTGAGTGGGATAAAATTTCCTGACCATACTCCAAACTAGACACTCCAAACCAACCGCTTCTCTCCTATGATTGAGTTTGAGTGTTTGCGCTTCCTTTGGTTTCAAGAAACTCCAATTTCACTGTTAGGAGAAGAATCACTGAGTTCAGATGAATCCAAAAAGATCTGCAAATTGTTCAACTTCAAAGCTGCCATTCCCTCTTTCACAGGATATTTCAGAAACCAAAGGGTTGGACATTCTGATAGATCATGGGTGTCCAAAGTGTGGCCCGGGGTCTATTTGAGGCCCTCATAATGATTTTGTGAGGTCCTTCGCCACAATTCAAGAATGGTGCCAAGTCACGCTGTCTCTCTAAATTGATCTGAGGTGTGTTCATGTTCCGATGTTTTTCTTTGGCGTTTTTGTTACGCCAACATTCAGAAATCAGATTCTGTGTCTAATATTAAACTGCAGTGACGTGCGGTGAGATTCATAGCTGGTGAGGCACTGACTTAATCATAATCAGATTTACAAATATAGACCCTTCTGCATGGTATTGTTTACATAAGGAAGTTTCCCGCATGCGGAAAAAGACTATTCTTTTACATGTCATCCATAGCCGCGCGGTAGAATATTTCCGTTAACTCAATCAAACTTGGACATGTAGATATTATTAATTTTGTGCTGCGCTCCACAGCAAAGGGGAAAACCGTTAAAGTACAACTGAAAGTCACTTCTGTCTCGCTCTCTGTATCAGCGCAGACTCGTTGCCATAGCAACTGACAACAACGCCACAAAAAAAACACTAAAATATTTCCGACGCAAACAGCAGAGCATTCAGCCTGTTGCAGCATTATGGTTTTAGGTTTAATGTTTATTTTGTGATTATTAATAAGTGATCGCTGTGGTAAGAGGAGAAAACTATAAATATATCGCTGCACTTTACTGTTTGGCTAGCTACATGGTTAGCTCGCTGTTACTGTCTCTTACTCTGCAGTTGTTGAGTCACAATGTGTGGGATCATGAGCGCCCCCTGCCATGAGGCAAGAGAACTGCCTGCCTCACCTCAAATCTGTTCTCTGCCGTTTCTGATCGCTCCTCAGCACACGAAACACGTTACATACACAGTTGATGACAAAAAACACTGTACATTATATTATATAAGCTAAATTATGGAAAATCTATTCATACATCAAATGTTTTTTACAGACAGGAGGACATGCTCTCAGAATGGCAGCCAGCAGTTAGTGAGAGGTTGATCAATCCCAGGTGAGGCTCAGCTCGCTGCTGCCCCACCTGCTTCGCTTCCGAGCATTTGAATGCGAAAATTCAACTATTTTGAAGAAAAAAATAATTAGAATTGGTTAAGCTAAATGAAAAATAGGTACTTTATAGCACAAACCACAGGGTGAAAATAGTAATATAAATTATTTTATCATTGTATATTATTTTTCTTCCTCACCTGCCTCCCCTGACCGCACGTCACTGTTAAACTGTGTATTATTTTATATTGTCAAAATTAGTGTAAAAATTATAGTCTCTGTATTTAAAAGCAAGAACTAAATGCAGGATTTGTGTTGAAAATAGACAAGTACCAAAAAATGTATTCATAACATAAAAAACATAATGCTACATTCATTTGTAAAGCATGTGAAGTTTCTGTAATTCCAAAAATGATCAATTAAAAAGTATAACTGTCACAATAAGACTTCACAGTTAAAGGAAGACAGCTACTTAAACCAATGTAACTCCAGTAAACGCATAGAAAGAAGAACAAATACCAGAAATAACTTCAGCATTCAGACAAGTATGATTCTCAAATTCTTCAAAATAAAATTCAGATATGTGGAGAGCTTATAATATTTCATTACATTTTTTCCCTTCATGTCCTGAAGTTGTGCAGTTACTTGAAGCATAATTTTTAAACCACTGTCATTTTAGTGCAATTATGATTTGAAGTAAATGACAAAAATGGGGCTTCAATTAGAGATGCTATTTTACACGTAAACCTTCTGCATGTTTACGATGGATGGCACAGTGCAGATCATTCTTCTTCTTCTTCTTCTTCTTCTTCTTCTTCTTCTTCTTCTTCTTCTTCTTCTTCTTCAGCATCTGTAGCTTCCTGTCAGGATCCCTCCTCCGATGACGAGCAGCGCTCCAGACGCCCAGCCGATGTAGATGGAGGCTCCCAACTCCCCTCTCCTCTCCTCCGTCGCCAGTGGGCTGTTAAATCCCGTGATGATGATGTGAGCCGACCAGCTGACGGGAATGATGCACAGCACGCCTGCGATGATAAACACCACTCCTCCACCAATGCCAATGTTGTATTTCATCAACCTGTCGTAGCGGCAGAAGTTGGTGCACCGAACTCCAACGATGCTGAGCCCGATGGCCACGACGCTGACGCCAAGGGAGACGCAGACGAGAGCCCGAGAGCCCTGCAGGTCCTGAGACAAGGCGAGAACGGAGTCATAGGCCTTGCACTGCAGTTGACCTGTGCTCTGGATCACGCAGTTCATCCACAGACCTTCCCAAAACACCTGAGCGGTGACGATGTTAGTTCCAACAAATGCCGTCACCTTCCACATGGGCAGAGCGCAGATGAGAATCGTTCCCATGAAGCCGATGATTGCCAAGCAAAAACCAACCAGCTGAGTCCCCATTGTGTCGAGGAGAATGTTTCCCACAAAGTAAACTAAAAAAGTGGGAAAAACTCAACCTTGTGTTGACCTAAAAATGTTTTTTTCTACAGGTTTTAACATGGTCTAAACGCGGTCGGTCGTGTGTTTCTGTCTGTTCTTTGCAGCGCAGCAGGTAAGAAAACCGCAGCTGGGAGGGGACTGGATGTTTAGAGTAACAAAAACTGGTTTCCTGCTTGTCTTGATTCCTGCTCGACCTGAATAGTTCAGGGAAGAAAGCTCTTTACAAAAGTAGAACATGTGAAAAACTTGCTTAGAGATCACAAACATCAAAGGTTGCATTTGCAAACTCTAAATGCTCTGGGACACAACCATCACGTTAACCATCATTCATCAAAAAGGAAAGGAAAATGTAATATATAGAGAGAATTTAAGGTGTTCTTTTTTTTTTTTTTTCCAAGTTTCTCTTCATAAATGGTTCTGATTAAAGGTTGGGCTGAAAGTTCTGGCAGCCTGCAACTTGGGAGCAAAGATTTGGTGACCAAAGTGCGGCCCACGGGCCATTAACCCGTGGGCCGGGTTAATGGCCCTTCAGATTTTGTGGGCCGCCAACCTTGCTTCTAGTACAGAGTAAATCTTGAACGCAAGTGTAGGTGGCTGGTGTTGATGTAAACTTTTTCATCTTGTATGGAATTACTTTCTACAGATAAAAAATATAGATTTCTGCATTTATCTTTGCTTGGGAGAAACTAGAACCACAAATATCAACCTAAATTTACTCAAACGTAAATTAAGTTACTCCCAAATAAGAAAATAATAAATATAGAAAAGTTAGAAACTGCAATTGCACAAAACCTTTCATCTACAATGATTCATAAATCCACTTTCTACAAAAATCTATTTTGTTGATTTATTTATGACTCTACAAATGGAAATCACTCTTAAAATGCTGCAATAACAGATTTGTTTTTTCTCCTTTGCTGCCCAGAGAGAGAAACATCTCTGTTCTTGTGAAGTACATTCTGCCTTTCCTCGGCTCTTCTGACTCCTTTCATTTGTTTCATCAAAAACTGGTAAACTAAGCTTTGCCTATTTAGAGGTTTTGACAAATGTTGGATGGATTTAACCAGTTGGTTATTTGGGTTAGTCAAAAGGCAAAATACAAAGACTGGGACATTTTCTGTCTGTGGTAGATGCATGTGTTTAGTGTTTTAGGATTACAATTGAGCAAGTCTGAGCTGCTTTTTAAACCAGTTGAATTAGGTGGTTTTGTTACTGTCAAACTACTCTGTGTAAATAATCCTCAGCTAATGAAGCAAAACGCAGCAATTAGCCTCGGCTCATTAGGATACACCAATAGCACCGAGTCACCAGCACATAGCTGTGTGGAAAAAATATTTCCTATTGACAAACTTAGTTTTGTAATATTTCCATTGAAGAAACTTGGTACAAATTCTCTCCCAAACATTTCCATTGCAGAAAACCAGTGAGAGTTAAATGTCAACAGGAAAGCAGCAGAGGAATCCTGAACCAAAGCTTAGGACAAAACTGTCCTGGCTGAACGTTCAGGCTAATATTTTAGGTTTAAATTACCATTCTGAGTATTTTAGCTACACTACTCAAAGCCACACAATGTACCCACTTTACTTTGTTTCTCAGTTTACCTGGTATACCACCCAGTATGGATTTAACCAAAACTGCAGTTTCACTAATATTTTGGTTTCTGTCACAGTGGATTCACCACAGGTTGAGATAAGCAGCCAAGCTTTACGTAATGCTGTTTAGCGTTCAGGCAATGCTAGCAGCATGCATCAGGGTTATACTCAGCAGTTGGCCAGCTTATTTACAGTTGAAGAGTTTGTGTAATTAGTCAATTTTAACTGACGCTTGCTCCCATTGTAGACCGCTGCAAGCTTCCACTTTCAGAGTTAGAGGAACAAGACCTAGACAAAGACTTGAGCTAAAAAGAGATTTTATTAAAAAGCAGCAAGTTTAAGATTAAAACCCTGGATTGGAGTTCAGTCCAGGTTCGTCAACTCCAGACTTTCAGGAAACAGTCTGAGCAGTTTAAACGTAGGCTCCTGCGCTGGCAGCCAAGCGTGGGGCAGAATATTTAACAGAGTAGCGCCCATCCTGCTGCTGGCACTGACAGTAGAGGAGAGCCCCGCCGATGATCAGGAGGCTTGCTGAACCCCAGCCGATGAACAGCGCCGCACCGAGCTCACTCTTCTGGGCATCAGGCACGGTGGGGTTGTAGAAGGTCTTGATTATCTCGTTGGCAGACCAGGACACTGGGATCAGACACAGGACACCTCCAACAATGAAGAACACACCTGCAGCGAGGGCTACCCGGCTCTTAGTGAGGTCATCGTCAATGCAGTTGGTGCACTTTCCCCCTGCGGTGGCTAGCAGGAGTCCCAGGAAAGCAACGATGATTGAGATCACAATCAGAGCGCGAGCGGCTTGAAGTTCTTGAGGCAGAGCCAGCATGGAGGCGTAAAACTTGCACTGCAGCTGCCCGGTGCTCTGCTCCACACAATTCATCCACAGGCCCTCCCAGAAGATCTGCGCCGTCATGATGTTGTTCCCAACAAAGGCAGACACCTTCCACATTGGCAGGGCACAAACGATGACGTCACCAGCAAAGCCAACGCCTGCAAGGAAGAAGCCTAAAATCTGGAAGCCTGCAGACACCATCTTTGCTTCAGTTGCACGAAAGGTTGAGAGTCTCTTCAGCAGCAATGGGTAATACAACCAATCCTCACCTGCAGCTTTAAGTAGAGGAAGCATGAGAGGTGAATCTGACTGATCAGCCTGACAACACCTGGGAGTTAATCAAGCTGAGTGGCTCCACCTGAGTTCAATAGATGGAGTCTGGTTGCTTTTAGATGAAAACATACTTGGATCTGCTTTCATCTACAGATAAAAGGGGATTAAAATGAGATCAGGATTTATTGTTGCATTTAACGATTGTTAATCTGTGTTTAAAAATATTTCTGTTCAAGATACACATGGAATACAAATGGAAAAGTGCTTTTTTGTATGTATTGAAAATACCTTAATATGGTTCTATTAAACTGCATGTATGTCAAATAGATAAATAGCAGCAGACTTAACAAACAAAAGTAGGTATTTATTTTATTTTATTTTTCAGTTCTAGTCCATTTAAAGTGGGGAGAATTATTCTTATTCATAAAATACAGGCCAAATTTGAATTGAAGTCGTGTAATTTCATATAAACTGAACTAAAAACAAGCAAACAAATGGAATATAATGGATTTAAGCCAAGTCAATAGAGTAGAATATCATCAAAATGTTGTTTCAGTAATTCAGTTTAACAGATCAGATTTAATAGATTTGACTGGATGATTATGGCTTACTAATGTTTTAGTCCTGGACTGATTCATCTGTGTTTGGTGACAGTTGAAGCTCAAATAATGTCTGATAGTTTATATTTAAATAATTTGCATCAAAAAGCTGGTGTTAAGTTCAGAGTTAGCAAATTGTAGGACTAAAATTAAAAGTTTTTGGTTTGAAGTTTGATCAGAGTGACGTTTGTGTTACAAACAATCTTTGTTGTATTTACAGAAACATGATTGAGTGAGTGCTCTTTGCAGCAAACTATCTTTGAATAAATTTCTCTTGGAACCATCAAGAATTTGGGTAATTAGGAGAAAATTTGGGTAATTAGGAGGAAAAACAGCTCATGATGAACTCTGTGCATGTACTTAATACTCTCTACTTTGGAAAACTTTTGTCCTTTTACAAAAATCAATTCAAAGCTCTTCTAATGAGAAAAGCAAGTTTATGTGGAAACTTTTATTCATTTTTCCCTGGTTGTCCAGCTGCTCATAATCACATGTTGTGAGGACCACACACTCCCCTAAAATCTTAAAAATACTGGGCTTCACAATCCTCTCGAGAATGGAGGCATCTCTTTTCAACCGGACTTTTTTCCTTCCACTAAACCTTCCATCAATATGCAAAGTACAGCATTTTACTGAGCCCATAACATTCATATTTAAAGTATTTTTTTATTGATTTGTTCTTTAACATTCAAATGCTCTGAGCAACTAAATGGAGTCGATTAATTTAGTTAGAAAATAATTGTAAACACATTAAGATTTTATCAGTAAAAAAATTTTAACGTTTATAAAGCTGGCATTTAACTAACAGGGAACATAACCTCCATTTTCTTTAAGAATTTGCTTGTATTTTTCTTTTTACATAGCTTATAGATAAAAATCAGATTTTTTTAAATGGTCTTTTTATGTTTGTCCTTCATACACAGGCTGTGACTTCTTTTTGTTCTCCAATCTGTTTTCTGGGGTACTGAAGGGCCTCTTTATGTGAGGGGAACGCCTCTTGGCTCAAACCATGATAGATGTTTCTATGTGAGCACTGGTGCGAGAGCCCACCCCGACAGACTTGCATAAAACTTCTTGGCAGCAGACGAACTTTCAGTTGGTGGCCAGGCTTAGAGGAAAGAGGCAGAAACCTGACAGAAACGGCGATGGCGTCTTTAGGGTTGCAGATTCTTGGGGTTGCTCTGGCCGTGATCGGATGGTTGGGGAACATCCTGATCTGCGCGCTGCCACTGTGGAGAGTCTCTGCCTTCATTGGCAACAACATTGTGGTGGCTCAGAGCATCTGGGAAGGCCTGTGGATGAGCTGCGTGGTGCAGAGCACAGGCCAGATGCAGTGCAAAGTCTACGACTCCCTCCTGGCTCTGCCTCCAGACCTCCAGGCGGCTCGGGCCATGATCGTCATCTCCATCCTCTTCTCTTTCTTCGGCCTGCTGCTGTCTGTGGTTGGTGGGAAATGCACCACCTGCATCGAGGATGAAACAGCCAAAGCTCGAGTGTGCATCTCTGCTGGGGTTTTCTTCCTCCTGAGCGGAGCGCTGTGCCTTGTGACCGTCTCTCTGCCGGCCAACGTCATCATCAAGGACTTTTACAACCCGTTGACTCCTGATGCTCAGAGGAGGGAGCTGGGTGCCTGCCTGTATGTGGGCTGGGGGGCAGCAGGACTTTTACTGATCGGCGGGGCACTGCTGTGCTGTCAGTGCCCGTCAGGAAGAGAGCACTACAACGGAGTAAAGTACACAGCGCCGAAATCCACAACGCCAGGGAAGGAGTTTGTCTGAGCAACAGAGAGTCGAACTCACAGAAAGACAGAACAAACTGGTCTCTTTCTCAGAGGGGATTCTGACTAATATCATCCACTAAAACTAACTGACTTTCTGCTTGAGAAAGATTTGATAGATACTAACATTAAACGTTAGTATTTTGCAATTATTTCCCTACTTGTGGGTTGTGATGCTCAGTAAGATTTTCTAACTTGTTTTTATTATCTGAGATGCATTTTTCAATGCTATATTTTATTAAAATACATTTTATGTCAGAAATGTGGCATGTGCTCTTTTTATTCACAAGTGAAATAGGTTTTTGGAGTACTAGCTATACTACCTTCAATCAGGAGGTTAGTCTGCCACAAAATTCAAAATGGGAAAAATGTTCTTAAATCTAAATCTGTTAATTAAATTGTCAGAGGAGAGGTTTTCAAAGTGTTTCTCACAAGTGGCTGATGAAAACACTTTATAAACTATTTCTGGTGAGATGTTCTCTGAAAAATGTTAATCAAGACCAAATGTGTACCAAGAAAACCGTTGCGTAAAATAAGTTACCTACATTTTTGTGAATAAAAGCAATGTCTGATTGTAAACAGAAACGTTTTAGTCCTTCGTCTTTTATCAGGTAGTTAATCAGCTACGCTTAGCAACAGGTGGGGGAGGGGTAGTCTCTATGCTCTAAACAGCCAGAGGAAGCTCCATCAGTCACTAAGTAATTAGAAACACTGTCCCAGAAAATATTGTTGGTTTGAATCTGTAACCTTTTAAATTCTTGGTGAAGCTGAAACCACACATGCCCATTTTAACAAATGTTAAAGTGACACTTAAAAAAAAACACTTTAGTGAAAATTTTATTTTTGCCAAGCTGCTTTTTTAATGAAAGTAAAATACAAACAAAATTGTGAAACACAAGAACACATTTCATCACTACAACTATACATGTGCATTTTCTAACAAAACAGTAATTAGCAGTCAAAGTTGAGGGTTTATATTCATTTACTTTTCTTTTTTTGTGTGTTTAAAAGTTTGAATCTGAAGCACTGAAGATGATTTTTAAAAGTCTGTCCTCCTTAGAAGACTTGAAAGACGTCCTTTCACCCAGAGAAGTGAAAATATCCATTCTTTGAACAACTAAAATGGTTTCTCAGCAACATGGATCCAAGCATACAGAGCCCTCCGTTGTCTCTGCTGGTGACATCCATTTTACTCAAGACAGAAAAGCTAAATCACTGTCTCAACACAACAGCTTTCCATTACAGCATGGCAAACATCTCATCCAGTTACAGTAAATTCCCAGGAGGTTCCCCAGCTGGATTCCTCTGCGTTTTATCACAAGGAGAACAATTTCAGGTTTATTTACAGGGCAGATGGAGGATAACAAACATCTGTTGCTACATTCATTTGGAAGATGTAGGAAAATCTTACAGTTATCTTTATGTTATGCAGCTCATTTCATAACCTTTGTAAAATATCATAATTGTCTAGAAAAAGTAAAGTTACAGCAATAGTGCATATTAGAAATGCACCAATCAGTTTTCTGGGCCAATATTCATGGTTTTCTTTGAGAATTTCAACATCTTTATTTTTACCTACTACAGATATATTAAAGAAATCCAAAGTGCATCAAATTATTTGATAGTAGTGGTTTCAAAATTCAAAGGAAAACAAAGACATTTCTGTTTTGTTTGTGTTTTTTTGTTTGTTTTTAGACCCAAATGGAGCATCATAGTACCAGCTGACTGTTGATGCATTTATAGGTCAGTAAAGGAAGTTGGTCTTTTTTGTTGCTCTTGTGTTTCTGATTCTTTTTTTGTCTGTGTGTGAATGGAAAAAAAGAATCAGATTTTGAATAATCAGGGAAAATTAGCTGATTCTTCTTTAAAACCTACTGGTTGGAGAAATTATCATTTTACTCAGTTGATGATTATTTGCTGATTTATTGTAAGAAAACTTTAAAAGTTTATTCACTCTAAAGGTCTTGCTAAGATCTTTTTAAAACCTCAAAATGTATTAAAAGGTCTACACAACTACAAGTAAGGAACTAGATTAAATGTACTTTTAGCTATGTAATTAAAGATCTCTGCAGACAGGCGACTCACACATAGTCCATATTTGATGAGACGGTTCTTGCCGGGCCAAACTTTGCAGGTATGTAGGGTCTGTTGTCCTTTGGGGGGCAGTTGCTGCAGAGCAGACCGCCTCCCAAAAATAGCAGGGCTGCAGAGCCCCAACCGATGTACAGCGCAGCGCCAAGCTCCCGTCTTTGTGCCGCCGTCACCAAGGGGTTGTAGAAATCCCTGATGACAGTGTGAGCTGACCAGGACACCGGGATCATGATCAGCAAGGCAGTTATTATGAAGATTACTCCAGAGACGATGCAGGCTTTGGCTTTGGACGCCTCATCGTCCATGCAGTTGGTGCACTTCCCTCCAACGATGGCCATGAGGATGCCAAACACGCCGACAAGCACAGAAATGATCACCATGGCTCTGGCGGCCTGCAGGTCTTGAGACAGCGCCAGCATGGAGTCGTACACCTTGCACTGCATCTGCCCCGTGCTCTGGACCACGCAGGTCATCCACAGGCCTTCCCAGATCACCTGCGCAGTGACGATGTTCGCCCCAACGAACGCGGTGACCCTCCACATGGGCAGAACGCAGGTGATGATGGTGCCTACCCATCCAATAAAGGACAGAAGGATACCAAGCATCTGAAGCCCCTGAGAAGCCATGATGAGCCCAGAGGTGTTGACTGGTAGAAATGAAGATGATCACGTCTTAAATATTATAAATTCCTTTCTTCTTTGTGGGTCTTTACATGCTCCGCAGTCACACCAGTTTATGAACGCGGTTCCTCAACTCTGAATCTTCGAAAGTTTCGGTTGTGCGACAATAAATAGCTCTAGTTCTGGTTCAGACTTCAGGGTGGAGTTTCTGTCCAACTAGACAAAAACAGGGGCGAAAACTGAGACCTGATACCTTCAAACTCTTGTTCATTGTTCTCTCACATACAACGTTCTGTTATTTGAAGCAAGGCTTCAAGATTGGGAACAATGGCTGCAGTTTGCAGCTGTGTTTGTCAATGCATCCCCCCACACACACATATAGGTCAGCTTCGGCCTCAAGCAAATACAAACAGTAAGACTACTGCAGTAGGTTTAGCTAAAAACAGGTAGATTCTTTAAAAAAGAAGGAAGGGAGGGAGGTAATTCAACTTTTCACCATTCTGTAAATCTTAGAGTTTTATTAACTTTTGTTTTAACAAGGAGAGTTATGTCCTAAAACCAACATTCCCCAGAGATCTGCCTTCTTTGTGTCGAAACCACACCCTCCTGCCATTTTCTCAAATTGACCTTCATATTACACCAATTGGAGCAAGGCTCCAAGTTACACCACACTGTTAATATATAGCTGCTCTATTTTACTTCGTGATTAACTATTACATGCATAGAAGAAAATGCAGAGTGTAATTTTCCCATTACAATGAGGTAGGAACATTTCAGGTAAGAGAACTAAACATAGATTGTTTTCTCTTTACAATGTTGGATAATTAATGGGGTTTGCTGTGGTGGCGTAGGGGTTAGCGCGACCCACATTTGGAGGCCTTGAGTCCTCGACTCGGCCGTCGCGGGTTCGACTCCCGGACCTGACGACATCTGCCGCATGTCTTCCCCCCTCTCCTGACCTCCTTCCTGTCAGCCTACTGTCGAATAAGGGACACTAGAGCCTGCAAAAAGCCCCCTGGTGTAAAAAAAAAAAAAAAGAATGTTGGATAATTAACCCTCATAAGTGTTTACAGTCAGGGAAATTATAAATGCATCAACCTCTTTTTATTATTGCAAAACAAGTAGAAGTAATGATGTTTTCAAACAGACGTGGGTCATTTTCTGTGAAGTACATAATTCAGAAAAAGATAATAGGTAACTATTTACAATAACTTCTCTACCAATGCGTAGGTATTTGCATTTCACCCAGGATGATTGGGTCAGGTGTGTTTGTGTCTGTGTACTTGTTTAACTATTCTACTATTTAAGACCATTTCTGGCATATTTAATATGCCAGACCTTTTCTGGAGACCAATGAGCCTCTTAGGGACCAAAGCCTGGAAACTCTCATCTAGAGTTAGATTTAGTTTTAAACCTAAAACCTAAAACCTAGGTTTAAAAAAAAGTCAATCATTTGAATCTCTCTCTTAGACATCAACCTACTTCCTCCATTATTATTATTATTATTATTATTATTATTATTATTAAAGTCACAGTTCTGATTACAGACGCTCTGAGTGAGTGCCTGCTGGAGACATCCTCGAAGGAAGTGGGACCAAGTGGAAAACCATTTGGACCAACCCATCAATATAATCTGCATCAGAGGAAGGCCTGAGGTTCCCTCGGTTTGCGTAAACGGCAAACGGGCTGCTGCTGTCGCACGCTGGCATCTGCAACGCCTTCACAGAGCTGCAGCTGAAATGTCGCCCGGCAACGGCAAACAGCCTATAACCAAATTAAGTTTTGGTTATAGGTTAGATTAAGAATATATTTGGAAGGGTTATGGAAAATGTCTGAATTAGTTTAAATGCAGTAACTAAAATGAATGAAAGTCAATTCAAAGTCCTCAGACTGATAGAAGGATGCCTGTGTGTGTGAATCTTGTCTTACTGCACCTGGCTTTCTGGATAAAGTTGTAATAATTGTGGCAATGTGCAGGTGCAGACGCCTCACAGCTGACACCTGCACATTTCTAGGCTGCCATGGTAACCATTTCAGTTCAACTTGTGTTCTTTATGGGCGAAATTTCTAATAAAAGTTATTTTAAAAAGTTATCACAAAGTCTTACCTGCTAAATTTTAATGTAAGACACATACTTTTACTAATGTGCTATATAGAAAATAGTAAAGATAAACAGATATTACTCTTTTCTTCCAAATTTAAAAAGTAAAAATCAACCATATGTTGTTTATATTGATGTAACTGAAGCGAAGTGACTCCAGTAGACATATTTTTAATATTTGTTCACAGAATTATATGCCTCAGCAAACCTATGCTACATAGACAAAAGGTGTTAGCAAAAATATTAATAAATAATTGTGCAATAAATGGGAATGTAGTTGTGATTCAAGCATTTATCTGATTATCTGTCTCAGTGAGTAATCTATAAAATAGCATAGGTACAAAGTTGTTTCAATGTTGTTTTATTTTTGTGTAACCAGGTTGTTGTGTGTTGCGTATTTCAGGTGAAAATGAGATCTGGATCTCGATGGGGTTTTACCTGGTTAAGTAAAAGGGAAACAAATGTGGTTAAGAATCGTACCTGTGTGGTTGGCAACACGCTTCCATATCAGTAAATGTAAGCACACATGTGGCATGTTGTTACATCAGAAGATTTCTGAAATTTATACTACAACAAGTTCAATTAATAGGTCAAATTGAATTGTGTTTTTTGTCTTATGTAACTTTTCCAGGATGTGTCTTGCCACTTGCCTGATGACCTCTGTTGACAGTCACCAATAAGTAATTAATTATAAGTAGACAACTGAAATGCCAATGAAAACGTTCCCACTGATTATTATAACTAAATAATTTTGTCATGGGAGTTTTTAAAAAAACATAAATGAATACAATTAGACAATGTTTATTTTTTTATTTGACATGTTGTTTTGCTATCTTTGAGAAATTGCTCTTATTTCCTGTCAAAAAAGCTCCTTAGATTAATTAAAATCATTATAAATCTGTAATAAAAATTAGTCATTTGTGCCATAATAGCAATTGAGCCTTACTAAAGTCTGATAGTTATTTGAAACAATTCAAATTTAACAGCAGAAATGCTTTTTAATATGGCGTTGAGATTCTTTATTTCATTTTCTACAAACTCAAATGACTGATAAATGTCATTTTCTATGACATCTTTCAGATAATTGTGTGAAAACCGTACTGGTAACACTGTATCCTTACAGAAACGTTGAATATGCAAGCCATCTCTTCAGCGTAGGTTTGCCTGCTGTAGAAAGTGATAAAACTAGTTTGGTGAAACAAATTGTCAACATTTTGGTAGTGAACAGAAACATTTGCTGTTTGCTTTAATTTATTTTTTAAGTCTATGAATCTGTTGTTCAGAGGTTAAGAGTTTGAATAAAGGCAATTAATTGTCGTCTTGCTTGATGTTCCAGCCGCACCTAAACCTGATCAACAGGAAAGTCAAACAATAGCCTCTTCTAGAATACTGGGGGTATTTCTTTTCAGATGGAAGTTTGTTTTGATTAAATCTCTGCTGTAGGTAAATAAATGTGTTAAAATATGCATTAATATCACAAAGTACAATTTACAGTGATTTTTAAAAATATATATTTATTATTTCCAGTGAAAGAGTGTTTTTTGAGAAGTGAAAAACTGAAGAAAATATCACAGACTAGCTCATATGTAAACAAAAACATGTTAATTTACACATCTGTCACATAAAATATCACAAAAGGTAGATAAGAAACATCCCACATTAATGTGACCAAAACAAAATTTACAAACACAATTAAAAAGTAGTCAAAAACACACATAATTGTGTAAATATTCTAATAAAGAAACACCTACTAATGTTGATACAATATTCATTAGCCATAAATAGAAGTAATGAACATGTAAAATGAAATTTGTTCTTGAGGTGTGGTTCTGATCAGGATGATGTTTTTAGTATTAGCATTGCATAACCAGCAGCACCAGTCCATCTGTCCCACTAAGACAAGCCAGAATCAGTTTAAACACGGTTTTTCCCTGAAACGCTGGAGTAGTCGGATCTGGCCGCCGTGTACTCAGATTTTCCAGCCTTGTACTTCGCAGAGTAGCCGGTTGCATCTTCGTGGGGGCAGTTGCTGCAGAGCATTGCTCCGCCGATCAGCATCAAAGCAGACGCGCCCCAGCCGATGTAGAGCGTGGCCCCCAGCTCTCTCTTCTGGGCCTGGACCACCATGGGGTTGTAAAAGTCCCGGATGATGGTGTGGGCCGTCCAGCAGACAGGGATGAGGCAGAGTACCGCAGCTATGATGAACGTGACGCCAGAAGCAATGCCCACCTTGATCTTTGCATTCTCATTCTCGACACAGTTGGTGCACTTCCCCCCTGCTATGCAGAGCAGGATGGCCATGATGCCCACCAAGATGGAGATGACCACGAGGGCCCGGGCCGCCTGGAGGTCGGAGGACAGGGCCAGCATGGAGTCGTAGACTTTGCACTGCATTTGGCCCGTGCTCTGGACCACGCAGCTCATCCAGATCCCTTCCCAAGAGATCTGTGACGTGACAATGTTGCTGCCGATGAAAGCAGTAACCTTCCACATGGGAAGGGCACACACCATGACGGCGCCGATCCAGCCTATGATCCCCAGAGCAGAGCCCAGGACCTGGAACCCAGTAGAAACCATTGCGAACGGAGGATTCTTTTCAGAATAAGCTTCTGTCTTTAAAAGGTCTTTGTCTGTCTCTTCAGGCGTGCTCTGTAAGATGTTTGACGCTTTGTGCTCTCGTGCTGTCAGATGAGTTTGTACCAACTCAATAGAGAGCTGGTACATAAACCTTAAGGGGGAGGAGTTGGAGGAAAACAACACACCCTCCTGAATCCTCCCCCACCCACTCAGGAAAACATCCACCTGTTTATGCTCTAAATCTAAACTATTTTTAAGAGTTTATCTTGGAAACTCCTAAAAAAATACCCTTTCCAATGATAATCAATCTAAAATATCCAAAAGGGATTAAACATCCCATTAAAAACTGATGTTTACAGTAGATTTTATTGTTGTTGTTTATCCATCCCTTCCCCCAACCAGTCTCACCTGAAACAGCAGGTGGGCGGAGCAACACAGGTGATTCAGTTGGTTTTAATTACAATAAACGTCATTATGACCAAATACGGCCACATGGTTTTGTCACATTACACATTCAAAAACTATGAAAGACGTTCCGATCAGATCAGAACGTTCCGATCTGCCCATGGTGTCACCCTTTAGTAATCAAATGTAAAATATTTAGCAGTGTGATGAGTGTTTTGATTGATTCCTGGATAGCAACAGACTTTTGATCATTTTAGTTTTTTCTAATTCCTTTTTTATTCACATGTATAGTTTGTCAGTCTTGACATAATACAGCATGAGTTTACTATTAAACTTGTTTAAGTAGCTATGTGTGTTTCTACTCATTTTTCCTGAAACATAGATGAGGTTTGTGTTGTAATGATACTATTTAGACATTTTGCAACTGTATGCAACCATCTGTTGTTCACCCAGAACCACATGCATCTCTACGTCTGGAAACCATTTGTAAAGGGTTTAAAATAAATAAAACTTTTACTGTAGTAGTATTCTCTCACTTTAATTTGGGTGCTTTTACTTTCAATGGTAAAAATATTTAAATGTTTAATCATTAGAGTGAAAAGTATCAGCATGGTTCTAAATAAATTTGCTGCACAGCAACTCAACTCAGAGCAAAACTTTGAAAATACTAATATGTACTAAAGAAGAGCTATAAATTTCAAAATAATTTACATGTTCCTCATAACTGTATTTGATAAAGGAGACATACTGCTTCATTAAATGATTTTCTATTTATCTATGTACTCAGAAGTCAGATTTTTTTCCAGCTGGAAAATCAAACTGAATGTTCTTTCTGGAAAGTTGGAGGTCCCATCTGACAAAGTAAATACCAAAATTTAATGTATCTGAAACCCTTTGACTATAGAAAGTTCATGATAGACTTTGTTTTTTAAGTCTGTGTATGCATCAAAGTAACTTTGACACTACATCTCAAAAACTGTATTTGTTTGTGTTCTTCATCTTACTGAACAAATCCATGAATATACTGCCTAAAGAGTTCAACTCTGAGCCTACAGAATGGGATAATGTCATCTAATCACATAAAAGACTATTTTTAATATTTTCTAGAACTGAACAAAAGAAAAAGCCTGTTTGATCTAACGGGGAGGTCAAAGTTGAGACAGACTCTGTGTGTGTTTTGTGGTTTAAACTGAAGGCTGATTGTGTCACAGATGTATGAACCTACAAGAATGTTTTGTTCAGAGTTTCACTGGAAAACAGCTTGAACTGCAAATGAAATTGCTCTGAATGATGAGTAACATCAAAGAGCTGTTTGTGCGATGATGGATGGGAAATCTGATCTTTTTGACACTGAACTCTTGTTTGGCTCGTCTTTGTGCTTTTCTCCACTGTGACCAAAAGGAGGCGCCATCTTCTACTTTATTCACATTTCTGTCATCTCTCTGTCTGCACAGTGGAGTTCAGAACCAAATCAGTGGATATAATTTACCATGGATCTTTATGAAAGTATCAGCTTTAGCTCCCAGTCATATTGAAGTACCGCTACTTTTATATTGTCCCTCATGTTTAACTTTATTCCTTTTTCTGTCTTATCTCAAAGGAATCTACATTTAAAATCTCCACATTCACTGATAAACTTCTAGGATTTTCCAGTTTTATTCATTTTTATTCCAACAGACAAACAGATTGTGAGGACATCCCTGTAAAGAAATGGAGGGAACCAGGACTGGTGGAGAGAACCACCCATCCTGGACTGGTTCTCTCCAGAACCAGGACTGGAGAGAACCAGTCTGGGGTTCTGGGGTTCAGGATGAAGGGAACCAGGAAGAAGGGAACCAGGATGGATTCAGATGTAATTTAACGGTCCACTTGGGACTGAAAGCAGCATCACAATAGGACAGCAGAGTTAATTCACCATTTTCTTCTTTATTATTCATGCTTTGTTTATTTATTTTGGAAGAATGTTAATGTGTAAAATCTGAATAATTAGGAATGTAGCCAAATTAACATTGAAAGCTAATTCAGAACAAAATTACTAGATATTTTTAAAACATTATTCTAAAAAATAACTTTTTTTATTTTATAACCTTTTGTACTGTTGATTCCTAATGTCGTATTAATTGGCTTTTACAGTAACTGATCAATGGGAATGGTGGTGAAAAATGTCCATAGAAAATGAATGGCAGGTGTGTCTTCACCACACCAGATTTTATTTTATTTATTTATTTCAAACTGGTTTTTAAAGACAAGAATCAGTAGGACAGAGAAAACATGTGCTTATATAACCAAGACAAAATAATTTGTTTACCTCTAGTTTTCTGTTTGAAAAGGAGTAGGAATAAATTAACACTTATTTAATCCTACCCCTTATCTAAATTTAATGAAATATATTACTTACCGAATCAATAATTATCAAAAATTTGTAATTAAAACCATGTTACATTGGAAGAAACGTTTCTTTAAGCATTAAAGTGCAACACCTCTGACTTTGTCTTTAAACATTTGTCAATAATTTCTGTTCTTTAGTCGATTTCCAGATTTTCTGACCAACATGTCCTTCCTGTTCCTCCAGCCCCCCTACTGTGCACCGACATGTCACCTTTAAGGATGTTTTCAGCTTAGTCTGATAACTGCATTACCAGCAGTTGCATGTTTAATCACTCTATCTGAATTTTTCTTGGCAGTTTCCCAAATAGATAAGCTGTTCATTCACCAGTTTGCACTTGGACGTGTCTCATACACTCGTCTTTGTATTACTGTTCTGGGAGTTTGGAGTATCTAACCATCTAAAACTCTTTTGAAACAAAGAAGAAAACAAGGACATGGATAAACCTTGTGCTAACCGAAACTCACTCATGTGCTGCTATAAAGATAAGCCACCCAGTGAAACTCGACAGCAAATTTTGTTTCAGTATAAAATGTGGATGAAATGAAGGGTGTTCATGAACAAATGAACTTTAGGTTACCCAATCAGGATTTTAGTTTACAACAAACACATCAGTATTTTTCAACCAGTAAGGTGATTTTATTTATATAACAACAAGGCAGTTTAAATGCTTGACATGAATTAGAAGGAAATGCAAACAACTAAAGACAAAAAGGAAAGGGTCAAAGGTCCAAACAAAACTAAATATTGGTTCCCCATGTTTAATAAGAGTTTATAATTTATAAACTAATAGGGTTTTCTCTGGATGTTGAGTTTGTTCTGCATTAGAGAGTTATAAAACAGTTGTAATGGGTTGAGGGATAGATTTGTAAAGTATAACTAACAGGAGTTTCTCTACGTCTTGCTCCCATATTAAAAGTATAAAGCTCAGTCATCCACAGCTTAAATTATTTGGCTGTTCTCTTTTTTTTTACACATGTAATGAGGATCACATGGTTGTCAGGGTAATCACGTCTGCAGTGCTTCATGTTTTTCCCCGTCGCAAAACAAAAGTGTTCTGCTGGGTTTAATAAGTAACTCAAAGTTGCCAAGTGGACTGACAAACATCTGTGGCTGCCAAGCTCAGCTATGAACATTACAAGCATGCAGTTCATTCTCGATACGTTAAAAATGCTAGAATAAATTATGTCACTGCTAAGTAAAGAAATGAGAAGAGTTCTCTTACTGTGTAACAATCAATGTTACTTTATCTACAGAAAATCATTTAATTGTAAAGGGCATACAGTGCACAACTTTTCCTTTGTGTTTAGCCATTTACTTCACTGTTTTAAATTCAATAATATTGTAATATATGGAATATGACTGGGTATCACAGGATGACGCTGCTTTGGGAAAATCTAAGAAACCGTGAGATGTTGTATGGAGCAAAAGAAACTGGGTCAAGAATCATGTCATAATTTATGTGGAAATGGTTGAAGGTAAACCTCTTTAGAGATAAGATTAGCTTATCATCTAACATGCAGTTTTCTGACATACTTTCTTCCTCTAAGAATAAAGAAATTGTACATCCATGTAACTGACGATTTATTGATTTTGTCACCATGATTGGTTGTCATTAGACTTTAGTCCAAATTTATCAATGGTATTCCTGTTGGCATTGTTACAACCTGACACTTCTTTATCTTGTTCACATGGGCACATTGTCACCCTAATATTACATCAACAGAGCTGCAACGTAAAGGCTAACCTACACACAAGTTAAAAAAAAGCAGCTTAAGAAGAGAATGATCAATGAAACGAGTCAAATATAGTTCAGTGATTTAAATCAGACTGTAAAGTTATTTTTAATGCATGCTTGAACATAAAGCAGTTGGAAACCAATTGATTGTGCAATATTATTTTTAATGACCTACTTTCAGCCTATTCAATATGTTACACTTGTTTGACTGTCTGACTGGCAGTCAAACAGTCAGTCAAATGCCTATTACAGAGGGTGTTTGTTAATATTTATGTTGTATATCAAGTTGTGCCCAAAATCCTAAAACAGGCAGATTTAGGTTGTTTTAATCCTATTTTAAAGTTGGTTAAATTGCATTGGTTTTAATGCATACTGCCTGTATTTTATGCTTTTAACTCAAATTACTTTATGATTTAATATCAGACCAAAACACAAACAGAAAATGGCACCTTCTTCTAAATAAATATATTCTTTTACTGCAATGTAACTTTGTTGGGTTAGCATTATTGCATTATTTCATGTTGTTCAACAAGACAGCAAAACTTCTCACAAATTGGCACATGACACTGAAATAAATTGGTTTTATAATGGACACCAAGTATCATGTTTTTACAGTGGGACTAGGCTGTAAGCTCACAGGTAATTAAAATATTTTTATTAATAAGGAAATGTGAGCCATGCAGAAGAAAGTGTATGAGTTCAAGCGTTGTAATATTATTAGCTGATAAATAAACCTTAATGGAAGAAAGCTGCCTCTCCTACTGTTTGTGTTTCTAGGAATGTAGAAATCCAAACAAAACAGATGTTCATTAATCTGCAGCTATGTTTAAATAAAGCAAAATCAGTATAATAAATTTAAATCAAATCACACCAGGTATTAAAAATGTGATTGGTTTCGTCATATTTACATAAAATTCTATAAGAAGCAGCATTACTTAACTTATTTAAAAAAAGAGAGAAACAGCTCTTATTCGGTAAAGCATTTTAGCAGCATTGGTATGCACCTAAACTTAATAAAAAATATAGACTTATATAACTTGAATTCTCCTTATCAAAGATCTTTTCTGTTTATTCTCCTTTTACGGTTAAAGAGGATAGATTTTGTACACAGAAACCAGAGTTAAACCATAAAAAATATTTTTAGATGCTGGTAGTTTGCCATTAACTACCCGTGCAGGTTTAACCAGAGAATATTGTAACATCTTGACAAGGCAATAAAGATGTGATATAGATCCAATTCAAAATATAAACTGAAAGAAAAAGAGGACGATAAAATGTGATTGAATATTTACCCTCCTTTCTGTCTTTTCAAACTGATACCAACACGTCAAACATTCAGATAATTTATAAAAATTGTTTGTGCATCCAAAACGGTTGCTAAATGTCTCCCTTCAGGCACATAAAAAGCTTCACTCTGGTCATTTATTACCTACAGGCAGCAATAGAAACAGACACACCCAGCGCTACCACGGGCAAAAGGTTAAACCGTTGACAGGTTCATCTAAGAAAGTACTGAAAAACAGCACCAACACCCAGGTGATAAAGGAGGCCAAGGCCCGGAAGGCCCCTGATTGGCTTGGTTTGACCAGTGAAGTCATCTGCTGTAGGAGGGACAGGTCAGCTTAATAAAATAGGTTTGTAATCCAGCAAACAGCAGTTCCTCGGGAAACGTCTGAACCGACAGACTGTCGTGAAGCTTTTCTCGGTTGAAGCAATTGGAGACATTTTTTGAGAAAAAGCAAACCTGTTGGACAAAAAGCCACCAAGACGGATTAAAGTGGAACTTTAAAAGAAGTCTTGGAGGAAGATTGGAAAGAAGAGAAATCTGACCTCAGGAGTTGAAAAGGACGTGTAAAAAGACAAAGAATGGGGTCATTTGGACTTGAGCTGACTGGCATCGGCCTGTCAGTGGTGGGCTGGCTGCTGAGCATCGTCAGCTGCGCTCTGCCCATGTGGAGGGTCTCTGCCTTCATCGGCGCCAACATCGTCACCGCTCAGGTGTACTGGGAGGGTCTGTGGATGAGTTGTGTGTTTCAGAGCACCGGCCAGATGCAGTGCAAGGTCTACGACTCCATGCTGGCCCTCCCTCAAGACCAGCAGGCCGCCAGGGCCCTCACCGTCATCACCATCATCCTGGGTGTCGTGGCGCTCCTCATCTCCATGGTGGGAGCCAAGTGTACCAACTGCATCGAGGAGGAGGCCGTCAAAGCCAGGGTGATGGTGTCCTCGGGCGCGGCGTTCATCATGTCGGCCGTGGCGCAGATTGTGCCCGTTTCCTGGTCTGCACACACCATCATCATGGAGTTCTACAGTCCAGTCGTCCCGTCTGGGCAGAAGATGGAGATCGGAGCATCGTTGTACCTGGGATGGGCCGCCGCAGCCCTGCTCCTGATCGGCGGTGCCCTCCTCTGCTGCAGTTGCCCCCCACAGGAGGAGAAGGCACTAAGGTACACCGTAGCACCTCACAGCCGTGTGGCGTACTCCGCCGCTCCGAGATCAACGGCCCAAAGCTCCTACACCAGAAGAGACTATGTCTAAAAAGAGCTAAGAAGTCAAAGAAGGGTTGAGACAAAATCCCAACCATTATTTATGCATTTTCTGGAAAACAAAACAACACAGATCTCATCTTTTTTAAATTGGAACCAAAAATATTCATATATGTTTTTTATACTCTAGAAAGATAGCTGTTTACATATCAACTTCTCAAAAAAAAAATACTTTATGTAAATATATCTGTTCTTAAGGTGTTTCATTGCACTGGAAATGTGCTGAGCATATGTAATTACACTGTAACTGGAACAAATGCTCATGTTTAGATTTTTCTTGGTGGACTTGCAAACCAGAAACAGGAGCTGCGTCACAGCTGAATGAAAAGAAAGAAGGTCAAAATGGCGGAGTGGACTGTGAAGGAAGTCTTGTGAAAGTCTATTTGGTTTGCTTAAGATGTGCTTTATTCCACGTTTTTAATCTCCATTATAGTTCTGTTTTACTTTTCATGTGTTGTGACTTTTAATTAAGCTAATGTACTTGACATTTGTTTAACATAATTTATGTTCAACATTGTCACATTTTCCTTCATTTTTCTATATATAAACTTTTAAAAAAATGTCAATACAAGTGAAACTACTTTGTATTTACATCTACTAATTATGATGTTAAATAACTTAAAGGAAATAAAGCAATGAAGTTTTTTTTACAGTGAAACATCATTGAAGCCTTTTGTATGTTAAATGTTTGACATAATTTAACAGCTCATTTTGCCAAAGCAAAAAGACAATGAGAGCATAAACTACAGATTTAAATATTTTTCTGTAAATGTACAGAAATCAACATGACCATGACGTGTAAAGACGACTTTCTGATTTACAATTTTTTTGTTTTGTTTTGGTTTTTCCTTAGATGGAAAAAAAAATCTTATGTGTTTTTGGTCTAATTTCTAGTGTAAATATCTTAGTTTTGTTTTACTTTGAGTGTAACTTACATGCAACTTTCAGCAAGACAGGAGCTTATTTTAGGCAAATAATGCTTTAATATTTTAAGTCCTAGTTTCACTAGGATTTAAAAGTTTCACACAGATTCACACAGATTATTTCACATAATCTGCCAGTAAAACTGGCAGATTATGCGGGCTATTTTATAACATTTCCCCATGTTATAAATAAAATAATCTACCAGTGAAACATTTTATTTTTTGTCAGTGATGTGATGTGATATGTGTCATATGTGCACTAAAAACTAGACAAAAAAATACTTGGTAAGACTTTTTGCTGTGTTTTTAATGGGGGTTTTATGCATTGTATGGGGAAAAACACATAAAGTTCATATGTGTTTGCATATGATCACATGTTGAGGTTTATGATCTGGTAACAATTATCAGAGATTAGATTGTTTCCTAATCCCAAACAGAGAACTTTGTTTTCAGTCTGTAGATTTAATAGTGATTCCTGGAGGCTCTACAGAAGAACTGGAGGAAAATCTTTCAGTTCTCAAACTAGTCAAAGTTTTAGGAAGTCATTAAAGGCTACATGCTCGTCCAGAAGGAGTGAACGCTACATGTCAATGACTTGATGAAGATAGATTGGAAACTTTTTAACCAATTTATACATTAAACTGAATTTATTGGTTTAAGACTGGATCAAATAGGAAAGTATGTAATTGAAATGGCTTCTTTTCTTTTGCTACTTTGCAAAGTTGACTGCATCATGTAAGGAAATACAAACTTTTAACCAAAGTGGAGACAAATGCGCTACAACCCGCTTTCCTATCACTTCACTATCAAATACTAGAGCTAAAACAATCCTTTAAAAAAGAAATGGAAACTTCTAGTAGTGTTAAGTTTACATTATTTGATTTACTTTGCTTTTGTCAATTCAGAGATACCCCACTGTCAATGGAGAACCATTCTTTTTCGATTGTTGATGTGAAAACTTTCTGCCGGTCTGCTAGTCCACCATGTAATCTGACACTACATTAGCATGTGTTTACTAATGCATGTATATTAGCTTTTGTTTGTGAGACGGCCACGCACGTGGTAGCCGCGCTATTACGTAGAATGGGCATCAGCCAATGAAACGCGGCCCCTCTGCGCACGCGGGCTTTTCCGAAGAGAAAGCTAGCTTGATCGCAGTGTATCATCATACGAATTGTAGATGTATTAACCTACTGTACTAGCAGGCTCAGCCTGAAGCCTTTCTGTGGGGCTGATAACCGCTAATAACGGCATTTATTGGGCTGATAACTCCCGAAGCGTGTGTGAAAATCAACACGGTGATGTAATCACGTTTGAGAAACAGTTTGGTGTCTGCTGCTTTCTGTCCGATATCAACAGATATCAACTATTTTTGGATTTGAATAGTCAAATGATTTGACTTCGGGCTCATGAGTTCGCCATCACTTCAACGCAGAACAAACATCTGCGAGCTTTCAGGGAAACTCTTTCAACAGAAACTATTCAAACTAGTTGGGAACGGAACATTTAAACAAATGTCAAATTCAGGATTACTCTGTTCCAAAACTACCATTTATTAATGTTTAAGGAAGTTTTAAGCACGTTTCGATATGTTTATGCTACATGTTTATGATTAAAGTACATAATATTCTAGTATTTTATAGTTGAGGTTAGCACTAGCATGTGTTTAACTCTCTGTTAGTTGATAAACTATCAAGAATTAAATGTAAGGAAAAATATTAAACTGTCAGGATCTGTGTTTTTCTGTGTTTATTTTCGAGTTTTCTGTGTATTTATTTCGAGTTCTGTGTCTCTGTGCTCTCCGTGTTGTCCTGTCCTCCCCTTGATTGTCCCCAGGTGTGTCTTGTTCCCTTGATTGCCTCCCTGTGTATTTAGTCCCACCTGTGTCCTTTGTTCCTCGTCGGGTCCTTTGCCAGTCTATGTACTGGTCCATTCGTTTGCCCTGCGCTACCTGTGCTGAGCCTTGTCTTCCTCTCTGCAGTGCTGCCTCGGTTGTTGGACTGTTTTCCTGTAAATTCATCATTAAATCATCATATTCACATCTTACCTGGGTCTCCTGGCGTCTGCCTCACCACCTCCATTTCATGACATAAACTGGTGTAAAACCAGTTTTATTTATTATTCAACACTGGTGCTAGCATTGGCCAACAGGCTTATGCTCTTTGTCATTTTAACTATATTTTCATATAAACATATTCATGATGAAACTACAAACAGTCTCTATCTGTTGGGCTCATTTGTCTTTGGGATTTTATTTTGGCTCTGCACTTAGAGAACAGGTCTTGAGACTGCTTAGTGTATTTTAAAACATTGACTTTATTTTCCTTAAGTAACTAATTTGGTAGGTTTTTTCCTAACTGGCTGTCACCAGTTAGCCAGTTACAATATTCTGACAATATTGTCAAAATTCAGTATTTCTGACAATAATGCCATTTTATGTGTGAAGTGCACCAGTCTCTCCACACGTTCACATATATTCACAGAATTACAGAGTGAAAAAGTTTTTAAGATCTGCTCAAATGTCATGTTTACACAGTTTTTTTTTTCCTTTGTCAGATGTTTGGTTAGAGTTTAACCGATACTGAGAAGATTATATTCCCTGTATGCTAAAGGTGTCTTTAAGGAACTGTTTTTCTTTGGCTCCTATTTGTTTTTGGTGCAGTTATTCCAGTTAGAGGCAGAGCTTTGGGATCTTGCTGGGGATGCTCCCGGTTGGAAGAAACTGTGTGTTTGCACCGTCACGAGAGAAATATTTTTCTCTCTTTATTTGTCACAAAGGATATGCACTGTAAAACATAAGTGGAGTTTACTTTTAAAGTAAAATGCCAACTCGTTGCCTCAAAAGAATCAAAACTTAAAAATGTTAGTGTCTTTAAGTTTACACAACTCAATTAACTTGATCATTTTGAATAAGTCGTAATGACATAATAGCAAACAAAACTCTACTGTACAAACCTAATTAGTTCTCTTTAATAAGAGAACTAATCTAAACTCGTTGCCTCAAAATGTTTGTTTTCATTAAATTAACTGGGTGACATTAACTTGTGTAATTTAAGTAATAAATCTTAGTATGTTGTTAAAACTTAATGACATGTTATACAAAGAAAACTCCTTAACTGAAACATTTTCTGATTTCTATTTGTTTCTTTACTCAAACTTTGACAGAAAATATAGAAAGCAGTGCTAAGATGTTTAAGATGAACAAGTTAATGAGAAGTTATGTTCACTTGAAATCTTTTATTAAACAGAATGTTTTTTTTGTTTTGCGTAGCCTTTCTTTCGGTTGAATGTCTGCATGTAAAACAAAACTTAATGCTCTTTTTTGACATACTTATTTTCCCCTCTGCACAGATTTCAGTTTAATCATCCATAAGAATATATATGCAGTTCCCTGGAGAATAAAGGTGTAGTAGGTAATAAAGAATGGATTGTTCTTGGAAGCCAGGAGTCATTTCACCAACGCCCATCCCATAACCACATCACTAAGTCACACCCTGCCTCCATCCTTTCTCTCCTCTACTTTGCTCACCATTACCAGGTGGAGGTTGTTTTTTTTTTCTGTATGTGAAGACAGCCTCCTGTTGACATCATTGCCACTCCTCTTTACTCCCCTGAGGTATAAAGGATCCGGTTTCTGTGTCAGCATCCATCAGCCTCATCACAGGTGCTCCGCTCCAGCTGAATAACAAAGAGTCTTTGTTCCTTGAAAAACTGTGAAGATTCTGCAAACATGTCGATGGGTATGGAGATTGTGGGCATTGCCCTTGGATTCCTTGGGCTCATTCTTGCGATGGTGACGTGTGCTCTCCCAATGTGGAGGGTGACAGCCTTCATTGGCGCCAACATCATCACTTCTCAGACCATCTGGGAAGGCTTGTGGATGAACTGCGTCACCCAGAGCACAGGTCAGATGCAATGCAAGATGTATGACTCCATGCTAGCCTTGTCCCAGGACCTCCAAGCCTCCAGGGCATTGACGATCATCGCCATTATTCTCGGAGTGCTGGGAGTCATGATCTCCATCGTCGGAGCCAAGTGCACCAACTGCATCGAAGACGAGGCAGGCAAGGCCAAAGTGATGATCATCTCTGGGATTTTCTTTGTTCTCGCTGGCATTTTGGTGCTGGTCCCAGTGTCTTGGTCTGCCCACGTAATCATCCAGGAATTCTATAACCCCATGGTGTTCGAGGCTCAGAAAAGAGAGATTGGGGCTTCGCTCTACATTGGTTGGGGTTCAGCCGTCCTGTGCCTGATTGGAGGGGCCATGCTGTGCAGCCACTGTCCGCCCAAAGACAAGTACAAGGCACCTCGGATGGCGTACTCCGCCCCACGCAGCGTCAGTGCTGGAGGGTACGACAAAAAAGACTACGTCTGAACTGCCCTGACATGTCTGGGAAACTGTTAGTTATAGTTCTGTGTTGTGTGGATGTGTTTTGCTGTCTAAAAATCACAAGGTGAGCCCCTCTAAAGACTCCGACATGAAGATTTTGTGCAAATGTTGATCTTTTTCCCGCCCTTTTGGTCAAAATGTTCACTTACATCCTCTTGGTTTCTTATGATTGATTAGAATAGGAGCCTGTTTTCCTGCTAAATATCTTTCTAGGTAAAAATATGAACTACTCTCTCTGATGCTGTAAAGCAGACATGCACACCTGCTCCCTGCTTGTGTAGGAGTTCACCGGCGGCGGGGTGTCGTGTTACACTGAAACTTGCTGTTAAAACATTGTGTGTCATGTCCCCGACAATGACAAGGAAGAGCCGGCTCTCGTTTTACATGGATTTGTTTGCGTGATTGTTCCTTGTGCGCGTCTGTGTGTGCTTTTTGCATGTAATATTTGCTTAAGAGGGTTTCAGCCGAGACTGAAACTAAAGATGGATCACTGATATTCATTTTATCACTGTGTTTTTAGTTTCACTGTGTTTAAAAAAAATGTTTTCTATTTTTTGTTTTTTAAAATTTATTGAGCATTCACTGTGGGGTAACATTGCAACTTGATGTGTATTTTAAATTTAGTCTTATTTACACTGGTCAAACAAATATTCAGTGGACTTTTTCTCTTGTATCTTTATGTTTCCTTATTGTTTTATATGATATTGACTAATTTGTTGTTGAACCTGTATGAACGCATAAGTTAACATTTTACAACCTTATTGAACATTTCAATAAAAGTCTTTTTTTGCTTAAAAGAAAGTGTGTGACCATTTTTAGAGAGCATGAAGCCTACAGGAAACTCATCTTGTGGATTTTCAAAACAACTCAGTATAGAGGTTGTGCTTCGGCAGGATTTCTTTGTTTAGCGAGCAGCAGACCAGTTTTCATTTGGTCTGTGAGATCACTACTGTTATCGTGCATCATGTTTGTAACAACAAACGTGTTGGAATATAGCAAGAAGGCGATGAAAGGCAGCTCAAATGTATCCTAATGCCTTCACATTGAAGTTCTCTGACAGGAAAACAGTTTAAAGGTTTACAGATATTATTAGATTGTGCTACAAAATACAGTTGAGGACTGCAGTTTTAATTTATCTTTATAGTGGTGTGAAAAAAGTTAGAAAGTTAAGTTGAAGGCTACAGTTCAAATAAGCTAATTCATAGTTGAAGAGTAAAACTCCGGTTTAGGTAACAATGTAGAAGTTTAATTATGCACCAAATTTCTTTAAGTAAGCTTTCTTTTTATAAGGTTTGAATTAGGTTTTCACAAAAACATAGTGATTCACCTTAATTAGCCAGTCAAAAAAGAGGATTAATCATAAAAGCTACCAAGAGACTCATGATAACTGGTGGAGCTGCAGACAGGTGAACTACAGCTGAGGTGGTAAAATATTGTTTAAAGTTTGTAGCCAACAATGCATGAAAAACATTTTCTGGACAGATGAGACCAAAACTAAACTGTTTAGTATAAATTCAAAACACATTCTGGTTCATTGTGACTGTGGACGAAGTGAAGAGATCCGCAGTTCTGGTTTGAACATATTTTAACCTGACAGCTTTCAGTCATGCTCTCCAAGAATCTGGCTTTCATGACAGAGTATTAGGAAGAAATGCTTGTGAAAGAAAGACATCAGATGTTTCTATGGTCAACATGCAAAACACAGTGAGGCCACAATCTAAAAGTACGCAGCACCCTGAACATGCTGTGGGGAAAGGGAAGCTGGTCAGAGAAGAAACTAAACCCAGAAAAAACATGTACATCACAAATTACTACAATGTAATGGTTCAAATCAAAGTATATTTGTGTGTTTCCACACTTACAGTTTGAAAACTTTCCAATCTGAGCTTGATTTTTCTGTTTTTTTGAAAGACAACAGGGGGAAACGAGCTACTTACAGCTGGTAAATACATACAGCTCTAGAAAAAATGAAGAGCCCACTGCACTGAACCCCATAGAAAACCTCCTGGTTATTCCTCCAAATATTGATTTCTGAACTCTTAAAACATTAGTATTGTTGTTTCTAAATGAATATGAACTTGTTTTCTTTGCATTGTTTGAGGCCTGAAAGCACTGCATCTTTCTTATTTTGACCATTTCTCATTTTCTTCAAATAAACTCTAAATTTTTGCTTCAAATTTCACAGACATGTCAGAATTAAACAACAATGTTCATTTTACTGAAACATATACGTATAAAAAGTAAATTCAGAGAAACTGATCATTTTTACTGATCTCTTCATTTTTCCCAGAACTGATTATTGAAAAGTTGTGGCTGAAATTTCAGTGAAAGATGGTTACACACCATACTTTCATCAAGGAAAACAAATGCACTCCACACATTTCAGATTTCCATTTATAAAAATGTTAACTATGGACTATTTTTCTTCCCCCATGCAATTATACACCACTTTGTGTTTAATAAATCACATAAGATCCCAATAGATGAGTTTGAATACTTTTACAAGGTACTGGTACTTAGTTTAAAATGTTAAGTGATAAAAAATATTTTACAATGATAAGATTTTACAAATAAAGACAACTCAAGCAGAGAGAACAACTTCAAGGTTTGTTGAAACTTTTGGAACATGAGCAAAGGGAATATAATCATTTCTAGTCATTGCAGATATTTCTGACCTTTTTCACAAAAGTCTTGTTTCTTTTTAGCTATGGTTCTCCTTTTTTTAAAAGAAAAAAAAATCACCTGACTTCCTTTTTCACATTAGGTTGATCACTTTCTTCGTGGAAAGTAGAGGGTTTTTGTGTTTAAGTGAAATGATCCACATTAGAAATTAGGCCAGCAGAGGAGAAGTAGCAGAGGAGAAGTAGACAAAAATCAAAAGGTTATCTTTATTAGGTGACACAGGTGTAGCACCCTGCAGCAAGCAGATTCTGAGTTTTAATCCCCGTGTCTCTACTTCCTCACAGAAAAAATGTGACTAATAGTTTCACTGGTGCTTCTAAGAAGCTAGAAAATGAATGCCATATTTTAAAAAGGATAATAAAATATTTAAAAGCAGCAGTGATAAATAATATTTGAGATGCATCCTCCTTGATATTTATCTTCACAATTAAAAGATTTTTTTCCTTTCTGATTTCACCATGCCAGCATAAGCAGGTGTAGAAAACAGATGTATGATTTATTTTTTCTTTCGTACATCACAGAGTAAATTAGGTTCAAATAAAACTGTGCTGACAGTCAGGAGATACCTTGGGTCCATCCTAGTATCTCATGTTCTCTGTGTCACAAACTTTTACAACTTTATCTACAGGAAACAAGCAGACACACACATAATGCAGACAAATAAAACATACGATACTGCTGTAATCTGACTGAGCCGGGTCACAAAGTGGAATTTGACCAAACTGTGAATACGTTGCAATAATCATTTTCTTTTTAACACACATTAATCTAAATCCATTTTATATTTTCACACTGCTGTGTACTTCCTTATGCAACTTGTTTTTTCCTCTCAGTATGACCTTCATCTGGAGATAAATAAAGAGGAAGAGCAGCATGACAATAGGAAAAAATTCACTCAAATATCACATTTGCATGTCCACTTCTCTTTTAAGATGGAAACAGAAGTAGAGAAACAGCTGATCTCGACAGGCGACACAAACAAGATTATTGGCTGAAGTCCAATATTTTCCTGATACAGAGCGAAACGTCAGCGATCCGCTGATGAACAGAAATGTTGTGATAAACTATCAGCAGCAGGTGTAATTATGGTGCACTTTAAACATGCTGTGATATGACAAAGTGTTGGAAATTCATCAGAAGATGCTTGAAAATGACAAAGGAAAAATGATTTGTGGTTTTGTTTTTTTGAGTGTAGCTTGCATTGATACTTTATAGCTCCGCCTATCAAAGCTACAATTTGGGGTATAAATTTTGACCTTCTTTTCAAAATAGTTCAGATCACTCAGATTGGATGAAGAGCAAATTTTCAAGTTGTAATACATACTTTGGACTTATTTAGTCCTGGCCTGCTGGGTTCTCTCCTCTTTATGCTTTCAATCACATGTGTCAAACTCAAGGTCTGGGGGCCAAATCTGGTCCGCAGGAGTTATTTATGAGGCCCTCTGGGCTCCAGATTACATCAATTAATCCTTCCAGTTTTTCCACAAATCTGCAAAATTCCCACAAAATCAACAAATCTCCATATTTTTTCTGATTTTACTGCAAATTTTCTCAAAATTGTTAAAAAATATTGATTTTTAGTAACTGCTGCTACAACCTTACTTGACGTCAAGTTATAGTCCGTAATTTATACGGCAAGTAATAAAAAGTCACATTTAACATCATACAATAGCACAAATGCCATAACATTTTTTAAAATGGCACCACAAAACATGCAATTTTGATTGCAAAAAAAAAAAGGCAAAATTCTGGAGGGACAATTATTTATTGATATATTAACAGTTTAGTGGGTTTTATCAATATATTCTGGCACAACCGGCCCTTTAAGAACATTCAGATTTTTGATATGGCCCAAAATGAAAGTGAGTTTGACATCCTGTTTTAGATGTATTAAGTATTTCCCCCTCTGTACTTCACATACATGTTGTTTTTTGGTGTGTTCAAATGTAGAAAGCTTCACAGTTTATGACTAATTTTTCAGGCACTCCGTGTCCCTAGTTATATATCAAGAAAGATTCATAAAGTGCATGAAAAGTTTGCTTCAGATTTGTATTGTTGGATGTCTTTATGAATGTATAATAATAAACTGATTAACTAGGCTAAATAAAATAAGAATCAACAATTATATCTAACACTGAGCTTACCACTTTTATTTGAAATAATATGTTTGCTTACAAATGTACTGGATAGAAAATCCTGAATTCAAAATGTAAAAAGTAAACATTAAAGTGTCTTTTTCAGGAGTTTTGCAAGTCAATCTCATTTTATTTATTAAAATTTATCCCCTAAACCATAAGATCAACTTACAAGACAAGACAGAAGGCAATAATGGGTTCAGAAAAACAAGATGAATTTCAGCCCCAAGTTTTGGTTTCCATAAATATTTCAGAAATCCCTGTTACTTTTCAGAACAGTTTAGTCAACATTCGATCAGCCTGTTGCTTAGAAAGGGTGGCATTAAGGCCAAAAAGCATTAGAAATGCTCCATTTTCTTTGTTTTCACTACTAGAGTAAAGGTTTAATAAATCTTAAATTGGGTTTTAAATAATCTATTTGAAGTCTGAACTGTTCAAGTCTGAACTGGAACAAGTATCTAGTTCAGGCTTGTTGAGTTAAAGTAGTTAAGATTTACAACTCGATATGATCAAATGCAGAGAGGATTCATTTCTTCTTTTTTTTTCTAATGAATATGACAAAAAATAAAATAGCATCATAGAAAATAGCTTTTGATATCCATTGATCAAAACGGTCCCTTCGGGGGGGAGATTCCAACAAAGAAACCTTTTTTTAAAGTTATACCTTCAGTGTTTCACAAAGCTTTAAGTTGATTTTTGCTAAGCACTAAATTTGGCAACTTTTTCTTAACTTGAAGGGAATCAGATTGCATTCAGATTGCTAAGTTAGCTCAGATACAGGAAAATGTTTGTATTTACTGCTGATCAGACAGGTGCACTTCATTTATTTTGTCTTGAAACTCTTTTTAATAGTAAACATTTGAGCGATAAGCAGGATGTTGCCCTTCCTTTTTCGTCGCTCGGTGAGATTTGACACCTTGTTCAGGCCCATATCATCACCATGGAGACGATTTACAGCATGCTTCATCCCTGAAGACACATCTCCTATAGCAACAAATGTTTAGTCACAGCAGCACAGGCCACCCTCTCAGTCATTTTAGGCTGATCTTTTTTTTTTTTATGGTCTTAATGTGGCAACCAGGCTTGCAGAATAAACAAACACGCTTCACGGATGAATTAAATGAATCTGAATCTACAGAAAAATAGGTGAAAATGACATTTTAACCTTTGTCTTCTTGCAGTGAGGCTCTGGCTCTGGTGCAGCAGATTAATATAAAACTATAGCGACACCTAGTGGTTTAAATACGACAACGAGCTCCATGGTAAACCAGGCAGTTTTTAAATATTTTGAAAATTAAAGACTTCTTAATATGACATAAATTCAATTTAAGATTAACAATTCAAATCATAACTACGATTCATCGACATTTTCCGTTTCAAAGATACGAATTCCCACCTTTCCCAGCATAATTTCACTACATTTAATTTTACATTTATTTACATATAAGAAATCTTAATGGAAAGATAACTTTTAAACTTAATATATATTAAATGTATGATTACGATATAAAATATGATTATAATTAACAACAACAATTACTGAGCTAATGACAAAAGCAAAGATGAGAGTCCAAGCTACTGATTAAACCAGCGTTTTAACAGTTTGTAGATATGTTTTCCATAGATCACAATACACATGTAGGTACTTGAGACTTGGAGGTGAATTTCTGGTTTCTCCAAAACCAGAAATTCACAGGAGAAAAGTTACTTGTAAATTAGTTTTGCCTTCTTTCAATTATACTAATATATTTGCACTAAAAAGAACAAAAATACTTGGTAAGATTCTTTTTTTTTCAGTATATAAATACCTCCATTTTCATCTGGGCAACAGACTGATTTTACGTAAGATCAACCACCCAGAGCTCTGTCTTCATGAGACTTTCATAGTAAAACACTGCCCTCTGTCGGACGCTTCTTCAAATTCGATGTAATACAGACTGCTACAGGAGCTCCTGCCTGTTCACAGCTATCAGTCTCTACAACAGTACTTTAAAGAAGCTTGACAAATAATATGACTTACAACAACATTTAATCTGCCTTTGGGATCAATAAAGTATTTTTAAATTTAACTGAACTGAATTTGAACTGAAGAAACCATCGATGTATATCTCAATGGAACAAACTCCGTGCCTGACAGACTAAGCCCAGGGTAAAACGTTCCCCCTCCTACGTCATCACGCACCGTCAGCTGTTGACGGACTGGGGGGTTCTCTCTGGCGTCGACCTCCGGGGCCGCTCTGAATGCTCTCTCCCCGGCTCTGTGCTGTCACTGCGGCCGCTCTCAAAGGCACATGTTGTTTGTGGACCGTTCAGTAACCGAACCTATGCTGCCATGATTGCTTTGTGTCGCCTGGTTCACAGAGGACTGCTGAGCATCCGGCCGTCTTGCCGTTTGTTCGTCGGACAGGTGGATGCGGCTCCCCCGGTCCGGACAGCCAGCTCATCCAGGTATCCCCGTTAGCTTCCCGGCTAACAGGTGTCCTCCACCGGCCCGGGCCAGGTGCTGGTACCGCCGTGTTTCTGAGTGGAAATTATGGCGCGATGTTGGTGTTGCTGTTGATTTAAACCTCTCCATTATCTAACCGGTACCGTCTGTCACCTTGTGGTGTCTTTAAAGCATTAACAGTTTTAAATATCATTCATACATTTGAGCAAATTTAACCAGAATCGGTTTTTTATAAAGCAGCTTCAAATCTAAAGCTAGTGGCAAAACTAGATTAAATCAGAATTTCTGAAAATATGTCCTGAAATCTAAATGCTACATGAACACCAAGTTAGCATCTCAGCTACATTACAGGATTTCAAATGCTTTTTTTTTTTAAAATAAAGATTATAATTTTATCCTCCATACTCTGAGAATTTGTGACTCAGAAATCGGTTACAAATCCTAATCTATATTTTGTTCGTTTGTCTGAAAGATTTTGAATAAATTTTAAGATTCTTGCTATATCTGCATGTTTTGGCCTGTACATGATCTGTGTGATTTTCATAAGTTTATCAATTATCTCTTGGCTGTAGAAAGAAAATATGTGACGAAACTAACTCCTCAGGTTAAATATTACATATATATATGAATAGCTCCTTTTTTAACATTGACTAGAACTAAAAAAAATCAGCACTGACTTTTTTTTTTTTTAAGTTGCATTCTTGCAGATATTTGTTTTAAGTAACAGCAGGGTTCCTGTTAGACATGCTGGGAGAGTCTGAGTAAAAATAATATGGTTTCACACACACAGACACACACACACACAGACACAGACAGACAGATCATTTTATTATTACTGAATGTATGACAAAAACATGAGTTCTATCTATATTAGGCTGGGATAGTAATAACTTCCTTAACTTTTAAAATAAATTTGCTACTCTCATGTAGTAATGCTCTGATCTTGTGATATTTGATTGCCACAACAGTAATTTTAACAATAAAGGTTAATGATGTGAATATCTGTGCTGCGCCAGCAGATGGAAGCAAAGTAATTTACTCAAAGATTATCTATTGATTGGACAATAGTATTGCATAACATCTTGTGGCGCTCTGTTTAAATGGGACATTCTCTCCATCAGGCTAGAAAACAAAGATACTCAGATTGTTTTTGTCATCAGAATATGTGACTATTGACAATTTATCAACCCTCCTCAACTTGAATGTGTTTTTCTCCCCCTCAGTCCTGTCAGCTTGACTTATGATGTGTTTGACGGTAAGGGAGAGAGCACTCCCCTGGTGTTTCTCCACGGCCTCTTCGGCAGTAAATCCAACTTCCACTCAATCGCCAAGTCCTTGGTGCAGCGCACAGGCCGAAAGGTAACGCATTGATGAAGACTTCACACCCGTCTGTTGTTACGTCCGGAACAGTTCGTCCTTGTGCGCTTGCGTTTGTCCGCAGCCGCTCGTCAATAGCTCTTTTTAGAGAAATTGGACTTGTGCTGGCAGCAGTCATTTGACACCGCCTCTCGGCTGATAAATGACACCTGCTTGGCTCAACTTGAATACGTTTGCCACAACGCCTCTTTTGTTGGTGACGTCAGGGCTTCCCAGGCTGAGAAATTTCGCTCTGTTGCCTCCTTTTCCCCCATTCCAAGTGTCTTACCTGTCCTTTGTCCAGTCAGGTGTTGACTGTAGATGCCCGTAACCACGGTAACAGCCCTCACACCCCGGAGCTGACCTATGAAGCGATGGCCGCCGATTTGAAACATCTCCTCAGTCAGCTGCGCATCGAGAAGTGCGTCCTCATCGGCCACAGCATGGGCGGGAAGACCGCCATGACAACCGCTCTGACACAGGTGGGCGACCCCTAAATGTCAGCGTGTGATGAGGCGACGCTGCCATCTACACCGACCTTTTAGGTCAGGGAGGATTCAGGCACTGGCTCATTTTTAACATGAGATAATGACACAGCAAAGTTCACATGTAAATGAAATTGAATATTTAATTTGGGTTACAACACTTGAATTATCTGGTATCTTTTTTTATTCATTACTTCAGGGGTGTCTCCTATCAGAATCACATCTGCTAACAGTGTGGACAGTTTCAGCTTGTAAGGCAGGGATGTCAAACGCATTTTTATTTTGGGCCATATCAAGATTATGAATGTCCTTAAAACTCATCAATAAAATATGAGTAAATATCCACCTCTGCACTCGATGAGTCCTTCTTAAAGTTAAATAAAACCAAACATTGATGTAATTTGGCAGAATACATAAGAAAACAACAGGACAAGATTATGGCCACAGAAAAATCCAAGAATTCTGGCTTTAGTCGTGTGAGGTCAAAAGTCAGAATCTGAGAATTTTAACTCAGAATTTTGACTTTTCTCTGAATTTTGACTTTTTATTCCAAGAATTTTGACTTTGTTTCTCACAATTCTGGCTTTTCATCTTAAAAGACTAAAATCAGAATAATATTCAGAGAAAAAATTCAGATTTTTTTTTTTTCTGTGGCCCAAATTCTTCCATTGAAAACTGCTTTCATTTCATTGATAAAATATTATTTAAGCATATAACGGTTATTTTCAACGTTCTATTCACATGTCCCTCTGGGCCACGTAGACGCCATGGCGGGCCAGATTTGGCCCCCGGGCCTTCAGTTTGACATGTGTGTTGTAGAGGATTCTGGTATCACTTTTAATCTTCATCTTTTTATTTAGAACTTAGTTGTTTTAAAGTTTCTTATACTGTAAAGAGTTTCTAGTTTAATTTGTTAAAAGTGATAAATGAAGTTAATTACTTTCCTTACTTAACCTACTTTACTGACTTGTTCTCTTAATTACATTTACTTTACTCATTTGTTTATTAATTTATTTATTCTGTATGTTTATCAGTTCTAACTTCCTAAAACTTAGACGTTGGTATTTTAAACTTCTAATCAAGTCGTTCAAAGCTGAGATTCTTGTTTTTCCTCCCGGCCAGGCCTGTCACAATAACAAATTTTCTACCAGTAATTTTTGCGATAAACGATAATATTGTTGTTTTGAGACCATTTTTAGGTATTATATTGATGTTGAAAATAATTCAAGTTCGCCTTTTGAAAGACCAATAAATTAGAATTTTGCAACAAACAATTCACGTTAAAATAAAACACGAGAACCAAAAACAATAAATTAAAGACCGAAACCACAAATAAAATGGATTGTAATGTCTGAAAGAATATTAATCATCAGAATGGAAATTATCAAGTTTATTTTAATTGCGACAGGCTTTTCCACAGCTGCCAGTCTGAGCCTTTCTTTGTTGTTGCAGCCCAGTTTGGTGGAGCGGCTGGTGGTGGTGGACATCAGCCCGGCCCAGACCACCACACGCACCAACTTCCGCTTCTACATCCAGGCCATGCAGGAGATGAAGATCTCCACCGACATCCCTCGCTCCACCGCCAGGCGGATGGCTGAGGATCAGCTGCGGAGTTTAGTGAAGGTTCGAACCGCCGCTTCTTTGCTGTTATTTCACTCTAACACTGTTCAGTGTTCATTATTGAACATGTTCATCCCACAGGCGAAAATCCTGAAAAAAGTGTAGATTTGTTCCCTCCCCGACTTATTGTTTCATTCATGAGAATGTTTAATACTGCTTAAGCTTTGTTGTATCCTAATTCATTAGTTAATTTATTTATGTTGTAAAATTTTTGAGGTTTACAACATTTGATAACACTTTATTTGAAGGTGTGCATAAAACTGACATGATGCTGTCATAAACATGAAGGGGTCTTCACGACTGTCTATGAAGTGTCATTTGTTACATATTGACACTTTTACTTGAATTTTAATGGAAGTGTTAATGAAACTTTGCATTAAAATATCTTTATTTACCCAATAATGCAAAGTTGAGCCTTCTAATGCATTATTTACCTAATGACACTTCATGTCAGTTTCATTCACACCACTTCAAATAAAGTGTTACCCAACATTTTAACATTTGAATTTACATAATTCTCCCCCTTTAAACTAATACAATTAATTTAATACTGCTATGAGTAATAACTTCAATTTAAGTAACGCATGCTTCTTCTCTCCTACTGTGTTTGTAACATGCAGTGTGTTTGTGTTTTTTATTAGCCGGCCATGACAGTAAATGCAGCAGAAAAAAATTAAATAAATAACATTTGATAATCTTTCAGTGCAGGAAAAGGGCAAGTATGTAAGAAGAAATCTGTATTTTGAAAGGGAAGTGAATACCGTTTTCTAAAACACAAATGGCTGAAGTTTTTATGAAGTTGTTTCGTCATGCTGTTGTTAGGCAAACGAACAGAGAACAGAGCTGGAAGCAGAGAGAGAGGGAGAGTCAGGCAGGTTACACGAGTCACAGGTAAGTTTCACACCGATGAAGAAAAAAACAAAAAACGTTTAAAAACAAAGCAACTTAATTACAAGAACTGAAGTCCAGTTGCTTTTTTTAAAACCTTGTTTTGGTTTTGTGTTAGTTTGATGAACTTCAGTATTTTATTATAGAGAGAAAAATCTCCTTCATTTAGACATGTAGTTAAGCAACAATCATACTGTCGCCGTTATTTATTATTATTATTTTGTGCAGTGCAGTCAATATTTGTTTATTAATTTTTATCTGCATACAAGATATATAAAGAATGTATAACCTTTATTGTGGGAGACTACAGTAAATCAATATTTATGAGGAATTGTATTTCTATTTAAACTGATTTTTTTTTTTTCTTGAAAATTCCTGAGATTGAGCCCAAAATTTGAGTTTTTTGGCAGAAATTTTGCACTTTTTTATTTATTTTTCTCAATATATTGGGGTCATTGTAGATAGAGAAAGTTAGCAAATTTCTGCCAAAAACTCAGAAGTTTTGTGATTCATTTCAGGAAAAAAATAAAAAATTCAAAATAAAATTTTCAATGTTCAATTCAATTCTAGTGATTAGAGTTTTTTTGTAGAATGTTTCTGATACTAATCTAAAAATCACATTTTTTGTCCCCAATAAATAATGTCCTTGTTTTTTCTAGAAAACGTCTGAGATTACTCTCAAAACTTCAGAGGTTTTTGGCAGAAATGTACCACTTTTTTCCCCTACAGTTGCTCCAGTACGCCATAGTAGACTTTGCACATTTTCTGTCTTAAAAGAAAGACAGAAACGTTTTCAGCTTCTTTTGGGCTCGACTGAATAAATTTATTTTAAATGATTAGAACAGGATTTAGGTCACTTTCTTTCAAAACAAGTATAAGAATGAAAGCTGATTTGAGTGAGTAAAAGTCTCTGGACAAACTCAGTTTTATTTTTTGTTAAAACGTTGTGTTGTACTTTACTTTGTCCCCTCTAATAACAAAACGTAATTTCCTCCCTTTGTCCCGGCACAGGAGCACTCTGTGCGTCAGTTCCTGCTGACCAACCTGGTGGAGGAGAACGGACATTACTCCTGGAGGGTCAACCTGGAGGCCATCGCCGCTCACCTGGAGGAAATCATGAGTTTCCCCAGACTGGACACCGTCTACGAGGGACCAACGCTGTTTCTGGGCGGAGCCAGTTCTGCTTATATCAGGTAGAAAACATCACAGAAACATTTATCTTCAAATGATGATGAGGCTTGAAAATAGACATTTGATTTTATACTTTCGTAATTTACTGTTAGCATGTTGCTCTGGTTCGTTACTAGAGAAGTTTTCTTTTGATTGGAGCCTTTGCACAGGAGTTGGAGAAATCTGTTCTGTATTTACAAACTGGTCATTTTAGCTAATTTCTAAAAGTAATAACATTATAAATATAATTTGAATTTATTTAAGATAATTCTTTTGCTATTATATCTGATTATAAACTAAGAAAAGCCATAAAAGGGAAAAAAAAAATCAATTTAAAATTAAAAATATGTATTTTTATTTTATGAAGTAAATAAATATTTTGTAAAAATAAATATTTTATAAAATATCTTGTGGCTCTATCAGGGGGGCTGCTAATAACAAGATATATTTTATCAACACTGTTACAACTTTGACAATAAATATGGCAGAAATTGTCCTATCAAAATAAAAGCATCAAATCAATAAAATTAACCATAGATTATATAAATTAAACAAAGTAGCAACAATAAGCACTAAAAAGGGGATACAAACAAATAAGGAGCTTACTTTGGGGTTATTTACACTAATAATTGAACATTTTTGTAGTTTTCAAACTGTAACACTTTAACTTTTCTAAGCCTTAAATAGTGTGAAACTAAAGTTTAGTCAAATTAATTGCTCCTTATTTACAACCATCTTTGTGCTTTTCTTCCCGCTGCTGTTTGCAGCTCCGACGATTACCCAGAGATCCAAAGGCTGTTCCCCAACGCCGACATCCAGTACATCCCAGACGCGAGCCACTGGATTCACGCTGACAAGCCTCTGGACTTCATCAGCTCCATCATCTCCTTCCTCCAGTCTTAGCCGCCTCCTACCGCGCCTGCGGACTTTCTACAGCGCCTCTGAGCGTGGAGCGGAGTCGATAACGATCCTAATATTCAGGACCAAACCCGCTCTCTTTTGCAGCAGTCAGTTCTTATTTTCAAAGCCATTAGTCGTTCTAGTGTAGAGGATTTTAATTTATTAGTGGTCGTAGATTATCCAGCTAGTAGATACGTTTCAGTTGACCTGTTTATAGATCCGTTTAACATCATGGGGTTATTTTTGGAGGTAATGTACTAATCCAAAGAAACTGTCATTTGCACTGTACTGTCTTTATGTTCATATACAGTGGATCGCAAAAGTTACACACCTTATTTAGAAAGCCATGAAAGGATGCACTGCAAAAACACAAAATCTTACCAAGTATGTTTGGTCTCGTTTCTACACTTGAAATAAGACAAACCTAAGTTAGCTTGTCTTAAGTTAAAAATTCTTTAAATATTGATGGAAAAAGTACTACTTCCACTTGCAAATTGTGGGAAAAATATCTTATTATAAGTTAAATTATTCCTTAACATTTTTTATTGTTGTTAAGAAATAACTGACTTAAAACAAGCTCCTATATCTTGCAAAGTTACTTCTAAGTCAGTTTAGTCTTATTTCAATTGAACTATGATATTTGCACTAGGAACTAGACCAAAAAGACTTGGTAAAATATTGTTTTTGGAGTGTAATAAATCATTTTAAACATTTATCGGGACACAAATGGACATTTGTTACAAAGAAAGTCAAAAAATTCAAACAAATTGAAGCACTTTTTGATTTAATTTCAGCTTTTGTCGCAACCCCTCATCTTGGCTAACCATATTTGACATCGCTCCTCTACAGCCCAAAACTCACTGATGTTCATAATTTCTTTAATATGAAGAGAAGTAACCCCACGCCATGATGCTGCCACTGCCGTGTTTCACTATAGTTATAGTGCTGCTGTGTGCCAAACCTATCTTATAAAATTATAGCCCTGAAATTCAAATTTTATTTCTTTAAACCAAAGTTTTATTAATAAAATTCACCTTTCTTTCTTTCTTTTTTTTTTTTTTTAACTTTCATCTTTAACTCAAACAAACAGAGGATACAGTGAGTCGTAGAAATCTCCCAGTTCTTGTCGGATGCCTCTACCGGTCCTTCATTTCTGTCTGACAAGCTTGGCTTTTAGCTTTGCATCAATTGTTTTTGTATTGCAAAATTTTCTGATTATTTCAGACTGTCTTCCTAGTGCCATGCTTTTCATATAATGTGGATTTTTCTCTGAACATCACCTTCATATAGGAATGTTTTTAGGCTAATGGATAGAAACTAGCTTAACCTGACTTCAGGTTCACCAGTTTTACTGTAATTGATAGAAAACTAAATGCTGAAATTCAGTCAAAAAGTGATTCACATATGCACACTTGATTATTACATCAAACAAAAGTTGCATTAAATCCAAAATAAGTTGGTTGGGTGCAGAGTTGCGCGAGCCGCTGTATTTATGTCAGGATTGTGAAGGAAGTGTTTTCTGTGTTTGCGGACGTGAGTTAAAGCAGCACTGCGGTAAAATAAAAACTGTATCTGAGGAGGTTTTGGTCCAAACTCTGGTCCATACTGTAACTTTGTGGTTCATTAAGAATGTTCAATGCTAGTCGGTTAATTCGTTATAAAAACAACCCCCCTGAGAGCGCTGGTTATATTTTTATGCCAACATATTTATTATCTACTGGACTCAAGCTGAAACTTTTTCAATGCAGTATTAACACAAACTCTTTCCTGATTCTCTCAGGCTGCGACTCGAAACGCTCGGTCTTCATTTTTCCTTTGTCTGGCGACAAGCCGTGGTGACATTGTTGTGTCTGTAGTTGGTCAGTGTTTTCCCTGTTTACTGCCCGTGTATTCCAGTTATCTTTATGAATAAGGCACAAGGCTAAGTGAGTATATCACAAAGTATATATGCTGCAGCGACGTATGTAGGTTCCCAATCGTAGTGGTTTTGATTTGATTTCTCCTCGGGGTCGATGAGTTTTCTCCAGTAGTGAAACTGCCACATGTGAGAATAAGCAGGGTGTTGTTCATTTATTTGTATGAGCCTCTTTTGTCAAAAGGTCGTTTGCTTCTGTAAAACTTTAATAAGATTCTATAACGATGTTCAGTAGACCTTTAGATTGGCAGCTGGGTTGCCAGGTCTGTATGAATTAACATTTAAAGCACTAAATGTTTACTACAATCAGTGTTTTATGTTTGTTTGAATAGAGAAAAAGACTAAAAAAAAAAACTCAGATTAAATTAAATTATACTGATTTAAATTATTTTTATAAACCTCAACGGTTAAATCCTCCTCCCGCAGGAAGGATTTGGGTTGTGGCGCAATTTAAGAGATTGTCAGGGGGACATTTGAATGCAGATTTTGTAGTTTAAAAAAAATATTTAAAAGGAGAGCTGTCCGCCAACATGTTTGAAGACTGTAATGATTTGGTCGGGATTGTATTCTCTGACACTATGAGCATGCCTTTTCAGCTGTTACCTTTCTGTGCTGTGTACATCTTTGTTCAACATGTCCCCACAGTGGAGGCACTTATTCTAAATAATGGAAATATATAAATTTTAAATGTTCACTAGATCCATATAGAAGTGGATTATATATAATATATATAAATTGCTGGAGATATTATACAATAAAATGTCTAAAACCTGTAAAATGTTGAGCTTTTCAGTAAAAATGTGTTTATTTACACCAAGTTGTAACTGTACTTTTAGGTTCTTTACATCTTGCAGTATTCAGTAATGGTTTGCGCATAAATAGCATAAATTCATTATCGAGCTGCTTAAATCTTTTTAAATACTTTTGGTTTTGACAAAATTATGTGGAGATTAAAATGTAGTTTTTTTAATTTTTCTTCAGTTTGACAGAAAAGTCAGACACTTAGGAATCCAATTCTCTTCTGGTCTGTGAACACACCATACTTGAAGCTAACAACACCCTTCAGTGTGTATGCTATTGCAGAGGGAAGACTTGGTAATTTTCAGCATTATTTTTTTAAATGAAGTCAGAAGGAGCACAGAGATGTTAGAAGCTGTTTCATGAAAAGTGATTTTCATCTTTCATTTACAACTTACTAATCTGCTCAGTCTGCTTCACTGAAATGTGATCTTCTAATAAAAATTATATTTGAGCACCAGGTGGCTCTGAGTTATTTAACACGGGTCACAATCAGTCATTTCATTGGACTTGACAAGCAATAAATATCACTTTTTATTGCTTGAACCACAAAGTATGATAGTATTTTTAAGCATTTTTATTTATTTCTGTAATTTTGATCAGAATTACATCATTAAGAAAATACTAATTTGTTGAAGTTCATGTCAATAAAATAGAAGAACAATAGTTCCTTTTATTCAGAAACCATAAAATGGTCATAGTAGCAAAACCCTTTTTTACAAACACACCAACACGGCGTAGCACAGCCTCTACTTACATACATGATCAATAAATAACAAAGGCTGGAAAAACATCCTGAATGCTTTAGTTTGTAGTTTACATGGTTTGTTGTTTTTGTGATTTTGAGTTGGAAGGAAATAAATTCAGATTAATTGTGCAACTAAAACTCTGTGAAAAGCATCATAAGTTGTTAGCATTTCTAATAGTTTGTAGCACGTTTTGAATATATTCCTTTACTGTTTGATAAACAGGACTGGAGGAAAATATGTGCTTGTTTTTCTCATAATAGTTAATTTGGTTTCTGCTCACAACAATTCAAGAATCCCGACATGCAACTAGAGCAAGATCGAGTAAATATAACTACTTACTAAATATTTCTCTATTCCTGGGCTGGAGAATGTCTCCTCTTCAAACCTGAGTCACATCAGAACTAAAAGCTCAGCAGATTCATGTGTGACCGGCTTTCTGGTGTCAAACTGGACTCCCATCTCTGACCAGTCAAACGAACAACAAGCAGCATGTTTTTAATTCATGAGTCTTTAGAAAGATCCAGTCTATTAAATGTCCTGACGGCTTCAGTCGAGCGAAACCGCCTGGAAGCCATCGTCTGCCCTGCCCCAGTCCTCCTGCTCGGCTGCGTCCTGGTACCCGAGGCGAGGCCTGCTCTTCCTCAGCTTGTCCCGCCAGGTGCGCGTCCCGCCGTTGGGAGCAGCAGCGAGCGGAGAAGCAGGTATGCTGGGAGTTTGAGGAGGAGAACTGGCAGATTTGTTCACAAATATCTGGTTGGAGTTGGTGGTGGGAGGTGCAGGTGACGTGTACAGAAAGTTGACCGGCCGCTGGATGAGAGGCTGCTTGTTTCTCCGCAGCAGGCCCTTGCGAGAAGACTTATTCTGGGCCTGCTGCTCTGCCAGCTGCTGGCTCAGCACCTGCTGCTGGAGGAGTCGCTGAAAGTCCTCCTGAGGAGAGCCGGGAGAAAAAAAAGTTAAGAGCCAATGATATATGTGCCTCTTGTATCAAGAGGTCGTCTGCTTCTGCAAAACTTTAATAAGAAACGTTGATTCTATGGGCCGGAAATTTCGCGCATGAGTGTAAAAGGACAATCCTTTTACACGCATGCGCGAAATGCGTGTAAAAGTGCTATTATCCGTAGCAATTCAGTTAACTAAATAAAATCTGAAGATGTTGGCATTATTAATTTAATACAGTACACAAGAGCAAAGATAATAAAAAATAGCGCAAAAAAAACGTTAAAGAACAACTCAAAACCACTTTTTTCTCCTCGCTTTCTGGGTCGGCGAGACTCGTTGCCATAGCAACTGACAACAACGATGCTTTAAGTTTCTAGATTCAACACTAAAAAAAACCTCTCACACATTTCCAACACAAAGAACAGAACATTCAGTCCGTTACAGTTTCATGTTTTTAGGCTTCATTGTATATTTTGCAATTATTAATAAGTGATTGCTGTTGTAGTAGCTAACACCACTGTGTTAGCTAACACCGCTGTGTTAGCTACCACCGCTAAGCTAACACAGCGGTGGTTGGTTAGTTACCGATGCTATTAGCTAAGCTAACACAGCGGTGGTTGGTTAGCTACCGATGGTACATGTTTAAGTCACCTCTTTTTATTTTTTTGACTGAACCGAAACACCGAATTCCACATCACATCCATAGACATGAATACAGTCACATTTACACGTTAAGGTTGTCAAAGTCAAGCACAGTAGCGTGTTAATTACAGTGAAAAACACTTTGCTTTCAAAATTTCCATGTTAAATTATAAATGAATATCATAACCCCATACTGATGTAGTTTTTTTGTGAGGGGCACATTTTATTAAATGTTTAAAATAACACTTTCTTTTGTCTACCCTGCTTTTGAAAGTAAAATATAAATTGACGATCTTCTCATTTAATGTTTTTTTATGTTAAATATTTTTTCAGTGCATGAGTGTAAAGGCAATAATCAATAACACATGATAATGCTGTGCTCTTTAGTGAATGAATAACAAACTGGGTGTACTCAGACACACCTACATGAAAAACAATGACTAAACATATTATTGATTCTTCTCATACTACCATGCAGAAGATGAATAAAAACTTATCTATAAGTAACAAGATTCTCATATTACTCATGTTAATAAAAAAAGAATTGAAAGGAAAATTATTTACACATTTATACCATTAAATCTGAATTATTCAAAGTGTTTTGGGAGGATGTTGGTGCCATTTTTCTCACTGAAACACAGTCTGCATGAATGTTAAACTGGTCCAGCAGCAGATTGACTCACTGATATAAAAAAAATGGACAAAGCTGTAAATGTTTTACGCCTCAAAGAGCAAAAAGAGAAGCTTAGAATCTAAGCAAATCTGTCTAATCCTTGACATTTAATAAGCCTTTTTTAAAATATATGGTTCCCATAAAGAGATGTTTTGTTGTCCAACTTTACTCTGCTTTATTTGGATCTGTCCCATAAAAAACACAGAAGTTTTGAGCTATAACATGACAAAATCTAAAAGGGTTTAATAGCTACTCTATGGAACTTTTTCAGGGCCATAAAGTTTGTTCAAAACAAAAACAAAATTGAAGCTGAAATAAAAAAAATGAAACTGAAAAAAGTTTTGAAACTCAAAGTTTGACACTGAAAAAAAAAAAGATTTTAAACTGAAAAAATGTTAAACTACTTTACAGATTCAACGTTTTTTTTGTCAATTTCAGATTTTTTTCCTTTTGAACAAACTTTATGGCCTCAGTTTAGCTCCATACAGTCCCATCAGTTGGAAATGCTTGTTAAAATGTCTTGTTGTAATTATTTCATATCTTTATTTGGAATTAAAAATTAATCCATAACTAATTTCATATAATAGCTGTCCATAAAATATCTCTTGGTGTAAATTTGCTAAAGCTGTGGACCCAGCTCTGTGTTGTGTGTTTTTACTACATGGTGCAGGAAGCTCAGTGCAAACAGGGAGAACAAAACCCTGAGGCCAAATACCAGCTGGTGCTAATGAGCTTCAGATGCTCATTGCAATGTAAATTAGTTTTAATAGGAGTTTCTGCCTGCGTCATTTATCTCCTAACCTGGTCTTTGTTAAAATCTTCTGCGTCATTGTTTGTTTCTGTTCAACATTTCTAGACTTTTCTTGGTGAGTTTCACGTTTTACTCTCTGTTGACTTTAGTTCTGTGTTTACCCAAAGAACACACCCTTCCTCTACTTCTGCTGAACATTGAACCCGTCTCTGGTTTACCTTCCAGGCCTCCAGCTCCAGCGACAGCTCCAGACGTTTCTGTGCCGCCTCCAGCAGCTGGTTGTTCAGCGTCATCAGCTCGGTCTTACTCCGCAGCACCTCGCCCTCCATTGCCTTCTTCCTGTGCAGCAAAAACAGAAGAAATTAATCACTCCTTAGAATAGATTTACGGCTTTCAGCTTCCCTTTACTGCCTGAAGTCTTGATTTGTGGAAAAACAACAAAAAGTAGTGCGACAGTTTGTGTGAGAACTCACTTCTCTATGGCCTCGTCTCTGTCCCTGAGAGCCTGCTGCAGGACAGCACTCTCCTCTGCTTCACTTACTCCAGGTTTTGAATCCTGGGCGGAGAATCAACCATAAGAGGCATTATAAACTCAGTTCAGATTAAATTATTTGTTTCTTATTTGGATTAGTTGCAGTTCCCTGCATCTTCTCCTCCTGCGGTTCACACATTCAACATCAACAATGTGACACATAACATACATAGATCACATGGTAACACTTTATTTGAATCAAATAGCCCTTTATGTTATGGAAAGATATGATAACGTATAAGGACCATTGTGGTACAAAAAAAGAAAGGAATAAAGAGTACATTACCGCCAAAAAAGATCAAACATTTTCCAGAACAAACAAGGAAATTTCTTAGTTCCAAAAATGTTAAAATTACAAGAAAAATCTCAACAATTTTGAGATTAATCTCAGAAATGTTCTCAAAAAAAAGGGGAAATATCGGAGTTTCCAAAGGCAAACCTTTTCGATTTTGAAAATACCTACTTTTATTCTAGAAAACTCCTGAGATTACGCTCAAAATTTCTGTTTTATTCCAGACATGTCCTTGTTTTTTCTAAAACATTTCTGAGATTTTTGTCATAGATGTACTCTTCCTTGTTTTTGTCTACAACGGCCCTAAATAATATGGCGTCAAAGAAAGACAATCAACTCTTGTCAAAAAAGAGAAAACTGGGTTTTTAAGAAAATGGCCGCTTATCAGTTATTTGTTAGTTGATTGATAAGAGCAATTAACTTTAGACTGTCGACAACTTGCCTCACTAGTTGGGAGTAAAATCATAACCCAGTTTATTACTTTCTCTTTAATGATTGACGCAAAGCAACAAGAATCTCAGATACTTTTAGTCTTAAACTTGTCAGACCACATAGCTGAGCTTAAGCTCCTGGGTGGAGTCCTCATCTCAGCGATCCATTTTTCAGTGAACAATGCTTCACCAGATCATGCAGGCCTCTCAAACGACACAAGCAGCTTCAGCGGAAATTTTGAGGATATGACGATTTTGGTGCCCTGCCAAAACGGATCAGTTATCCTTTATCTTTAGAAAAGTGAAACCATCGTTCAATAAGTTGGATCTTAATCACTTGTTTAAAGGAATAAGAGCCAAAGATTTCTTATGGTTGTTTTCTTTTTTTACACAAAATCTCTTCTGAGCTTCTGTTTTTTATTCTGTTTGTTCTACCATTGATGTTTTAAAAAGTGTACAAAAAATCAGTTTTCAGTGTAAACAAGTCTCCACTTTTGTCTCAGCTCATTCATTTCTCAGGAATGAGCTGAGAAAACACTCTTGTGAGCGACATGCTGACTGAAATCAACTGAAACTAAAGGAATGCAGGTGAAACCAGCGAAAGTATTCATTCTTTTCACATTTTGTCATGTTGCAAACACAAACTTGTGTGTCTGGTTAGACCAAAAATAAACATTTTCACCTTAATGTAAAACCCTTTGTATGGCAAAAAATAAACAATGAACTTAATCCTGAGCACTAAGCCAACAATAGCACGGTAGTGGGAACATCATGCTGTGGGAATGCTAATCTTCAAGACGGTAAAGGAAGCAGTAGACTACGAAGCAACTTTTTGGAAAATATAAATAGTATTTTGTAACCTAAACAGCCTATCCCCAAATGTGAAACATGGTAGCAGCAGCAGCATCCTGTGGGGAAGCATTTCGCTAACAGATACAGGAAAACTGAGTTAACAGAAAGAAGGCTAGAGCTGAATGATGAAAATCTGTTATAGGGTGCAATGACTTAAGATTATATTAAGTTACGTTCACACTGCAGCCTAAAGTGGCCCAAATCCAATTATTTTCCTTAATGCAACTTAATGTGACCTGAATCTGAACATCATTGATACTCGACAAATTGTCACTATTCTGCGACCTGCTACGCGCAAGCGGGAAGAAAAACAAGAACCATGGAGAAGGACCAAACAGAAAGGGGCGGGGACTGTGAGCTGCGCTGAAGTAAATAAAAGAGAGAAGTTCAAATACATGCTGAGAGTGAAAATCCTTTCTAAAGGTGAAGATATATCACAGATTAAAAATAAAAAATAAAAACGGGAGGCCGTGGACAATATAGGAAATAGCGCCACCTTCACTTCCGGAGTGTAATGGTCCCATTTCCAATAAGACTGACAGTGGTCCTTCCTGCCCCTTTCTGTTTGCTGCAGCCAGGTGGACTTACAATCATACTGGACAATAATGAGGATTAAATTGTTAATATACTGGCTCGGAACGGACATCAACTTCAAAAGATATGCTGCACCATTAGCAAACATTGAGCGCTGCTTCTTCTTCTTTTTAATGGCGGTTGGTGAAAACACTGAGCTCGCTCGCTACGTGTGACGTCATTGCGCCCTCTACTGAGCATGTTCACTCGGCAGATCACATGTCGCATATATTTGGAAGTGGGATCAACCAAGCAACTGAATACGATTTCACAAAAAAAATCGGAATTGTGTGAAATTATCCTTAGAAGTTTCCCTTCCAAAAAGACAATAATTATTGGTATATTTATACATTGCTTAAAACTGACTAATGATGGAAAACTTTAAGAAGAATGAATAAATACAGAGAGAGTGAACAGGTTCAAACCAGGGTGTGGCTCTTACATGCTTGGTATGGCTGATTGCCAGCTGTCGGGCCACATTCTTCAGCTCCGCCAGGGCAGAGTCCAGGCGGTTCTCCCCGCCTCGCGGCTCGGTTCGGCCGAATTCTGACACTATCAGCGGCTGCAGCAGCCTTAGAACCGACAGAACCTCATCTGTGACCTGCAATAAAGGTCAAACTGACGTTATAAAGAGCTTTGCAGAGGTATGTCGTGTCCCGGCTGTGGAGCTGAGCCTCACCCTCTCTCGGTGCTGGCTCCAGCCGGGTCCATCGGTACTGCCCTGCAGTTTGTCCACCTGAGCCTTCAGCTTGATGCTCCTCCTGCGGGACAGCTCCACTTCCCTGCGGACCTCTTTGAGCTATCAGGCAACGAAACAACACTCAATTTATTATTACCTAAGAGGATGAAAAAAAATGCAACTTCATGACATTTTAACTCTATGTAAACAGAAACTGCTAATCTAGATGCCCGAGTGAAACTATGAGTGAAAAATGCAGTTGTACTGGCTCATAAACACCAGTATTAGTACCGTAATACACTGAAGACACCAATATGCAAATATACAGTATTTATAAAGGACAAAACAGTTTTTCAACAGAAATGTTTTTTTACAGGTTTATCTCTAGAAACCTGCCTGTATGTAAAGATAAATAATATTTACTGCAGCGTTTTACCTGTTTTTTTGTTTAACTTTCTAAATATTTTGTGTAACGCCTGAAAAATATTAAAGGGCTGTAACAGCAAGTAGCCTCCTGCAGCAGGTATCCCTTTGCAATATTAGTAATAATAATTATTATAGTACATTTATTTGCAGCTCTTTATAACTGTGGGTAAAATAAGATTAAACAAGCAATAAAACACAACAGATAGTAGAATAAAGTAAAAAGATTAAAAAAAAACTACTGAGCCTTAACATAAATGTCTTGAGTCTTAATTGAAGAGGCACAGGTCAGAGGTCAATCTGAGTCTATTGCAGCGTCTACACTGCAAAAACATCAAATATTAATGACTATTTTTGTCTAGTTTCTACTGCAAATATCTTAGTACATTTAACATAAGATAAAAATAACATACAAGTAACTTTTCAGCAATACACAAGAGCTTAGTTTAAGCAAATTATTCCTTAATAATGATTAAAAAATACTAATTATAGAAGATTATTTCATGTATAACAAGATATTTTAAGTGAAACAATCTGCCAATGGAGCTAGTACTTTGTCATCAATATTAAGAAATAATTGACTTAAACAAGCTTCTATTTCTTGCTGAAAAGTTACTTCTAAGTTAGTTTTGTCTTATTTCAAGTATAAAAAGATATTTCCACTAGAAAGTAGACCAGAAATACTTGGTAAGATTTTGTGCTTTTGCAGTGTATCTGCCCCCATTTCACATAAAACATAATGTTTGATCAACTGTTGACTTTATGGTGTTTTCTTTGTAATTTTGTGTCTTTATTGTGTAAAGCACCTTTGAACCACCTTGCTGCTGAAATAAACAAATAAACCTGAACATAAATAAAACAAACTAAAGCTATAAATGAAGATGAGTTTGAAGCCGTGGTGAGTTTGATGCCTCACCGTATCGGAGACGTGCGTCAGCGTCCTGCGCCGGCCGAGCGGCCTGCCGGTGCTGATCAGGTCCGGTAAGGTTTTGTCGGCGTAGAACCTCTGGAAGGGGCTATCTCCCGGTCCGGAACCGGCTCCAGCCTTTAAAGAGTCCATCGCCTCCTCTGACGGCAGCTCACTTGGACTGTCCGTCTCCTCGGACAGAGTGATGCTGCGGCTGTCGCTGGCCTCATCCTCGTCTTTTACGTTCAGGTCAAAGTTGAAGCAGGAGTTGATGAAAGGCATCATATCAGAGCAAAGCCCCTCATCGGTATTGCTGCAGATCAGATCTCCTTCTGGTTCCTCTGGGTCCTCTGATTCCATCTGCGGTTCTGGCTGTGCCGGGAGGACGGTCGGTGTGTATGATGTGGGTTTCCTCTCCTCCAGTCTGCACAGGGAGGAGTGAAGCAGGTCGTTGGAGGCCAGCCGAGGCCTCAGCCGCTCGTTGAGCTCCGAGAACGGTTTGGAGTAATCCATGACGACTCAGAGAGAGGAAGACCATCTGAGGAAGAGCTGAAAACAGGTGGAAAACAAAGACTTTAAAGCCAGGAGCAGGGAGGAAGGCGGTCAGAATGCGACTGAACCAGTCCTACCTGATCGCCGCGCGTCGTTACAGGATGTCATGACAAGACGTGACGTCACAGGAGGCTGTGGCTTCACGCAGCCTGTCTGGGCTTTCTTCCTCTTTCGATTGCTACACAAACTCGTGACGCGGAGACATACCAAAGTAGCAGGGAAGCAGAGAGGGCGCGGCTTCTGATGCTTAAACACAATGAAATCATCTAATCCTGACGCAGGACACCTGACTGCTGCTGGAGCCAAACGTCACTGCAAAAACACAAAATCCTGCCAAGTGGTGTTTGGTCCAGTTTCTAGAGCAAATATCTTAGTTCACGTAAACATACAAGTAACTTTTCAGCAAGATATAGGAGCTCATTTTAAGTGAATAATTCCTTAATATTAATGAAAAATGATAGTTACATTGGAGGATAAATTCTCTTATAACAATTCATTTTCCCCATGTTATAAGTGAAACAATTTACCAAAAAACAAGTACTTTTCCAGAAATATTAAGAAGTTTCTGACTTAAAATAATTCCCATATCTTACTAAAAAGTTACTTTTAAGTTAGTTTTGTCTTATTTCAAGTATGTTAAGATATGTGCGTTAGAAGCTGGACAAAAATACTTGGTAAGATTTAGTGTTTTTGCAATGATGCTGATAAAAACACTGATAGAAAGAGACGCTGACTGGAATAATTTGCTCAAAGGAAACGACTCCTGCTGGTATCAAACATCACTGCTAAAAAACGAAATGTTGCCAAGTGTGTTTTGGTCTAGTTTCTAATGCAAAATATCTTCACTTGAAATAAGTAAAGCAAATTTACAAGTAACTTTTCAGCAACATATACGAGATGGTTTTAAGTAAATAATTCTTTATTATTGATGAAAAATTACTACTTTGGCAGATAAATTCACTTTAACAAGACACTTTCCTCATGTAATAAGTGAAACAAGTACTTTTTAATCAATATTAAGAAATTACTGACTTAAAACAAGCTCCTGCATCTTGGTGAAAAGTTATTCCTAAGTTAGTTTTGTCTTATTTTGAGTGAACTAAGATATTTGCGCTACAAACTAGACTAAAAATACTTGATAAGATTTTGTTTTATCAGCGTTTTTATCAGCTGATAAAAACGCTGATAAAAGAGACGCTGACTGGAATCATTTACTCAAAGGAAACAAGTGCTTTTTATAAACCTACACACACGATTAGTCATTGGTTTATTTTTAGTCTTGGGGAAAACACCAGATATAGTCATTACTTATAGAGGATGGTGGTTTTAGGTGGCAACGCTCCAGCAGAGATGAGTTTCATGCTTTCCATGGCGGCTGTTTTATTCTCATCTTAAAACATAAGTTTTCTTTCTTTTTACTAAACACACAGTTCAGTTAATTGAGTGTATAAGCCTGTTTTTAATTTCGGTAAAGTAGGACACAGGTCAAAGATGTGGCTTCTAAAAAACTCTGTGTGAAACAAAAGCATTTCCTTCTGATCACCAGATCTTTTGATTGCCATTGTTTTCTCCTCTGATAGCCAAACTAGTTTAAATCTACATCTGAAGACATTGAAATATATTTTATTTTTGTAATTTATTTAAAAACTCACACAGAGTATGTGTTTATATCTGGTCATTTTGATAATAATCGCTTATAGCTAATGAAAATCCAAAATTCAGTGTATAAGACCAATATTAAAAAATATGGGTAAGCCCTGATGGAGGCCCACAGGCAGAACATTGAAAAGTTGAGTGGAAGGAAAACATGTGCAAAAACAAGAGGAAGTATAGAAATAATAATATTAATAATAATCATCTCACAGCTCAAACTGAACTGGTTCTCAGTCTTATTTTTGAATATGGAAGTTTAATTTTATTTGGGAATTCAAGTCAAAGTAGGAAGGAACTGAGCCCACATTGCTTGAGGTCTGTGGTGAAGTTTCCACGATGAGTAATGATTTGGGAAGTTATATCACCTTCCTGTGTTGATTCACTGTATTTTGTCAAGTCGGAATAACTTTGGATTATTTCATGCTTGCTGCTGCTTTAAGCTTTATGAAGATGATGATTTTATTTTTCGACTTCGGTAACGGAGAAGAAAGTCAAAAGTGTTGCCTGTTTTACCTGACAGACTGACAGGGCTGGGCGATACGGCTTAAAAATACCATTTCTGATGTTTTTCATGTCATATTGCATTTCTAAATATAATCCATTTTTTCTCATTTTATTTTCTAAAAATGAATTTACAAATGACAGGCAATATTGTCAAAAAGTGGCTTTAATCTTAGACTTTTTATTTAATTATGACTTAAGAATAAAGTCAGAATATTAGCAGGATAAAGATGTAATTTTACCAGAAGAAATTATGCTTGAATAATTATTGTTTTGTGTTGGAGTTCTCATAAATTTACTACTTCATCCTCCAAATTTTACAGCTTTATTCTATTAATATGGATGTTATTTTTGTAATGTTAAAACTTTATATTCACTTTTTAAAATTTAAGCTCTTGCATTTCATCGTAGAGTTTACCTGACTCCAAACTCCAAATAAATAGAAGCTTTATAGCAGCTTGTCAAACAAGATGGCGGCCGGGAGAGTGATGACATCACTCTAGACTGAAAAAAACAAATCAAATTTTATAAAACCAATTTATCAATTTCACCTGACCTAAATCCACTCTTTTTTTCCTAGTAGATGAAACCCATCAGACCCAACAATGCAGAGGATCGTCTCCATGCCACTGTGCACCGATGCAGTAATAAAATAAACCTCAGACACTACAGAACATACACAAACACCTCTGTTTTAAAATCCACCATAATATTCAAACTTTGAGAGAAATCGATCAGCTGCAAGTCGCAATCATCAATAAATCAAAACAAACACTGCATGCTTTCCATGAGCTCAGCCAAACTTTGGGAGCAGTGACTCATAAAGATGAATAACATTGCATCCTCCTCTCCTTCAGGTATTTATTTGCTCCGTGTCAAAACAGAGAACAAACATGTTTCTGCTCTGTGTGAGAGAAACCAGACCACAACATGTAAAACCACTTCATCGACTCTTTAAAGATTAAATATCTGGCTCCGGTAAAACGAGGATTCAACAGGTTTTCATCAGTTTAACATGAAGGTGGGTGGAGGTGAAACGGCTGGTTGCCTAGCAACTGATTAGGACATAAAAACACAAATAGTCTTGAGTTCAACCAATTAATTGGTGTTTGGAAACTAATGAGACGGCTCAAGTTATTTGGGTTATTGGGTCAGTGGATTTTGTTTCGGAGAAGCCACAGATTTTTTTAAGACAAAGATCTAATCGTGTATGTTTACTTTCTGCATTAAAACAACTTTCACATGCATTCCCACTAATGTACATAAAAACTTGAATATAGGGCTGGTGGTTTCACATGCAGATAAATATGGCTCCATTTAGCAGAAACTCTGCAGACGGGTTTCAGACAGGAACTGTGGAGGTGCAGACTCACCCTGCTTACATGCAACATGCTGGCTGCTTCATTTACCGGCGGCATGATTGGCAAATTAACAAGTGTTTACATAATCAGCTTTTATTCTGCTTGCCTTGTATGATGAAAAATAAATCACATTTCCCTTCACAGTGACTTCAGAGACTTGATACTTAAATCAAGACCAAAGTTCTCAAAATGAGTCAATTAAGATAAGAAAGTGAGGAAAGAGCCAACAGAGGGATTTGGGTTTCTGTGACTAAACTAAAGCCCTGATTTGGTCTCTTCTCACGTAAATAACTCAACAAAGAGATCTCAGCGTGAAGAGGAAGAGTCCTCTTTCTGTCGTTCAGTGAATTAATTAAGTTCATGTTTTTGACTCAGGAGACAAGATGTTTCTATGTTGCAAACAAACTTAATTAGAAGCAGTGAGTTTTATTTCTTAAGTGTTTATTTGTTGAATTTGAGTGTAGAAAGAAGTTTCTCCATAGGAGAGATCATAGTTGCTTCACAAGTGTTCAGACTTCCTGGGGTCCCGTCATGGTGGCCCTCGGTGCTTCGACACAAAACAACTGGACTTCTTCCAAAAACAGTGAAAAGAAATCCAATTCCTCCCTGTCAGAGCCCTGAATTTAGATCATGTCCTTCCATTGACTTTGAATCAAAATCATTCAACATAAACAGCTTGTTGCTATAGTTCAGCTTTCTCTTTCTCTGCCAAACTGGCTGCACACCTGAAGCTCAGGTTATCGGAGGCGGAGTCTGGGGTGTTACCCATCCTGAAACACACAACCAGAACCATCAGTCTGTCGTCACAGCTGGCCTAAAGCATCACAGTTAAAGCTGTTTTCCTCCTGCCTCCCAAAGACACTTTAGTTGAAGGGGTGTGCATAAGACTGACATAATGTAATGACATTTTTAATGCAAAATTGCTCAAAAAGTTTATTTAAAAGTCTATAAAAAGTGTCAACTTTCTTTGAAAGTGTCATTATTTACCAAATGACACTTCATGACAACAGCCATAAACATGGAGCGTTCATAAATGTTTACAACTGTTGCCAGGATGTGTCATTTGGTAAATAATGACAATTTTAATGCAAGTTACATTAAAAGTGTAAACTTTGCATTAAAAGTGACATTATTTACCAAATTGCACAACATTTACAAAACCTCCATCATGTTTATGACAGGCGCTATGTCAGTCTTCTTCAAATAAAATGTTATTGAATAAAAATAAAAGCAACACACCTGGTTGTGATCCGAGCCTTGTGATTGGCCGAGCCGTCCACCGTGTCGATCCAAGAGGCGCCGCGTAAAACGTAGGTGGGCTGAGCTGCCGGGAAGCGTGTGGACGTCCATTCCCACGTGTTTCCCATCATGTCGTACAGTCCTGCAGGAGCAGCCAACGCAAAACTAAATACTTATTAAACTTACTTTTTTGACTGTAATTATAAAAATACTTTTGGTTTTTGTATTTTAAGTTAGCTAAGGCGCCATTACCGTAACTGTTCTGAGGAGGAAATGCAGCGACAGACGAGATGCCGTGATATCCGTCCTCTGCAGTGTCTCCGTCTGGAAACTGTCCCTGAAACACACACAGGAGGAAACAGTTTAGTTTTCTGCCTTAAAGAGACAATACTGTAAATTATAACAAATTTTCCTGAATAATAAATTGTCCCAGAGATTATTGCGATAAATGACAAAATTGTCATTTTGAGACCATTTTCAAAAATAAAAATAAAAAACATTTAACAGTGGTAACATTTTAAATATCCAAATACAACACACAAAACAACAATAATTTACTATGAAATCTCTGTAAACAAAATTGTATCACAAAAATATAATAGTCATTCAGCTTAGACAAGGAAAACAGGCAAAAGAGGCAGGAAGTGCAGAATAACTACTTCATACCAACGATAGTGAGGGCGAGCATCTTTGACAAGATTTACATTCCTTCTAATTTATTATGCAATTAATTTATTTATTGTTTATTGTGACAGGCTGACATGTTAACATAAAATTGCAGAGAAGTTAGCATGAATGATTATATTTAAAAAATAAATTAAATCAACTCCATGAAGACAATCTGACCTGCCACAGGTTGGTCCTGTTAGGCTGGAACTTGTTTCCCCACGGATACGTCCGACCTGGATCACAGAGATCATTGAAGAAAAGAAAAGAAAAAATTAGAAAATAATTCAAATTTTAAAAAATTGTTTTCTTCTGTTAAAAAGAACAATTTTATTATGTGTGATGTAACTGTCTTCCTTGACAGAAATTATTTATTTATGTCACCATCTAAGAAAAATTGTTAATAAATATAGCTTTAAATGTCTGATTAATTTACTAAACATTAAATCTGGATGTTTCCTTTAATTTTGATAGTGATGAAACTCCTGATAATGTTTTATTTATTGACTTGGTGTGCAGATTAGCCAATCAAATGTGGGTCTATTATTCTGTGAGAGTCAATGTTCGGCGCCGTTTACCCTGCAGTCCTCCTCGAGCCGCCCACTCCCACTCCTCCTCTGTGGGCAGTCTGTGGCCTTTCCACTTGCAGAACTCCTGCGCATCATTCCAGCTCACATGAACCACCGGGAAGTCCAAACGCTCCAGAATACCTGAACCGGGCCCTGCGGGCTGAGCAGAGGCAAGGAGGAGCGAGGCTTCAGGAATATACTGAGCGGGAAAGAAAAACGTAAAACTTACCTGTCTCCAAAAGGCTCGTTCTATGGGCAGCCACCAGGGGGCAGACTAGATAGTAGAGAAACGAAAATATCTTAAAACTGGGGTGTCCAAAGTGCAGTCCTGGGGCCATTTGTAGCCCACTGAATGATTCTGTGTGGCCCCAGACCACAACTCTGGAGTGCAGCCTGCAAGCCAAATGCAAATGGACATGACTTTTTTTATCCTTTAGGGAAACATTTTCAAAGGAAAAATCTTAAAATAAAACAATAACTACTGCACAACATATTTCTCATTAGGTTTCCCTTTTTATTTTATTTTGTTTGTTTGATAAATGCAGCAACAAAAGTAGTAGTTACTCCCATGCTGTTCTTGTTGCTGAGCTTGGACTAAAAAATGACCTTAAAAAAGATCTGATCCATCTTGTTTATTTCTGAGCAGATAAAAGATTTAAAAATGTAACAAGACGTTTATATGTACAGTTTCATTTTAAATGATTAATTTACCTAGGAATTTGCCCATAGGAGAAAGTCTTTGCGTCTCTGTGCTGCTCTTTGATTGAGGCAAATTTGTACCACTCTTATTTTTCAGCAGGGTTCACAAAAAATAATTCAGAGAGCTCCAAACGGCCCGCGGGCCTCACTTTGGACACCGCAAAGACAACAACTGAAGCTGCAAAGTTTGCAAACCTCAGCTTTTGTGTCGCTGGTTGGATTGTTCTGGTCACGTTTTCATTCTCACCTCTATCCTCTGAGTCACTTTGCTCTTCAGTTCATCTGAAACAAAGTCCTGAAACACAAAACTCCATCCAAACGTCTCAGCCTCGGTTTTATACTTCTCTGCTCGCACAAAGTCTCTGTTGACAGCAAAGAAAAACAAAACAAGCTAACTTAGCACTGCATTAAATAGATATATTGTCTGGTTTGTTGGTATATTACCTGAAAACTGAATTTGTGACCGGATGTTTGTCTAATCTGAAGGGCAGCACCTTCAGCTCCCGGACTGGTGACTCCCCGTCTCTGCTGTCCGCTGCTCTGGTTCCCATCTCCAGCCTTCCTCCGGGGATGTTCACCATCTGCCCAGCGGCTGTCAGAAGGAAATCAGTCCCACTCTGAGAAAGGTTTGTTCATTTAACATTTATGTATTTTGTAAAATGAGATCTTACCGAACTCCGGTAGTAAAACAGCAAATACCCAGAAAACGGTTCTAACGGCCATTTTTACAGTTCCTGTCCGCGAGCTGAGGCTAAAGTTAAAAACTAACATTAAAGTTTAAGATTTAACCAATAAACAAGGTTTCATTTTCAAAAGCTTTCACATTTTATTTTGTTGCATTGTTCCTTTTTCTTTTTGGCGACTCCAAAAAATCTGTGCGACGTGAGAAACGTTCCGTGTTCAAAGGTTCCGCTTAGCACAAGAGAAAACAGATGGTTGGAATCTCACCAATTATAGTAAAGGTCTGGGAAAATAAAATATTAGTGGTGTAAAAATGCACAAATGTCTATAAAGGGCTAATATGACTGAAAAAATTATAATTTTTATAAATACTTTTAAAACCTTATTCCAAATCTTATATATGGACCATAATTTAACACTGATACCGTGTATGAAAGTCTACACACCAATATTAAATAACCAGTTTATGATGACATACAAAAAGGTTAATCATGTGAAACAACTTAAACTCTTGCTCTACCTCTAATGTGACATAATCTGGTTGCATAAGTGTCCCACGCCCTTAAACTAGTATTTATTTGATGATTTAATTTCTATTCAGCATTTAAGTCTCAACATGCCATGTCTCTGCCTTAAAAACTGTCACAAGATATTCACATCTATGTCTCTGTGATCACAGATTTTCTGACAGATAGCTCTGAACTCTTGTTTTTGTAGATGCTCTTTCATTTTCAGCTTTAGATTTATGTCAAAATTTTGTAAACTTTATTTTAAATCTCACAGTATGAAAGTCAGCTCCAGGTTTCACTAAGTAAGGTTCTCTTTTGATGTGGATTCGGTCCTAAACATTATCACTTTACACAGATTGTCTCATCTTTTCATTTAACAAGGCAAACATCCAAAACCTTATGCGTTTCGATCCACAATAACTTGCACATGTATTTCCTCCAACCCTCCAACCATCTTATGCTTTTCATTAAAATATTGCACAGCAAGTTAAGATTTTCAGCAAGCTAAAAAAAACCCAAAATTGTTTCATAATTTCTTCAGTTTTAATAAAACCTTTCGGTTTTTGGCCGACTTCACAAAAAGTTTGGACATTTCTGAAATCAGGATCCTCTAATTATCTACAACAAATCACAAAGACCTGGTTCAGATAGAAACCTCAGATTTTGACCTGTGTTTTATTTATATTCTTAAAGTTAATTTTTAAATCAATTTTGTCTTGAAATAAGAAACAACCAAATCTTGCAAGCCAAGAACTTTTTAATGGGTAGAAACAGAACTGCAGGTCAGTGCTTTTAACAAAAATCGCATAAATAAACCAATCGTTCCAGAGAGGGGCACAAATCATGAAAACATGAGCAGGTGAACGATGATTTCTGATGCTAAGATGGCCGCCGCAGGTTTGCCATCGACTGGGGAGCTTCAGAGTGCCGAGAGCTGGGTGGCGTTGACTGAACCGTCAGGTAAACAACTATCACTGGAGGACAAACGCTGCCGCTCTTCCTTAACCTTTCAGAGAAGACAACCCGGCTCGCATGATCTCATCGACCAGCAGGATGTTGCTGGCGATCACCGTGCTGTAAAACACAAAGACGCGTTAGAGACGGAGGAAACTCGTTCAGGATTGAGACATCTTAGAAGTGAATCCTCACCAGGAATGGAGAAGCTGCTTTTTCACACTGTAGTTGTCCCAAACTCCAGCCTCCCCGGCCACCATCGGCTCCCCTGAGAATAAAGCAAACAGGATTCCAGGTGAGAACGAGCTCCATCCTGAGCACAGCTGCACATAAATCAGTGTGATGATTACCGGTGCTGAGGTCGACTCCGACCAGCTGACCGGACTCTTTGTACTCCGTCTGCAGCTTCAGCAGAGTCTCCTGAGGGTCGTAGCCCGAGTTCTGGGCCAAAACCTGCAAACAAAGAATAAAAAACGTTATACAACATGAACTTAAAAAATAAAAACAAATTACAAGCAGCTCAGCTAAGTGTAAACACTTAAAGCTTTAACATTGTGCATCAGTGTTCACACAGGACAAATAAATGATCTTATCGTAAGAGAAAAGGTCGACGGGGGTCACCTTGGGGATGACGAGAAGAGCGTCTGCAAAGGCCTGGACCCCCAGCTGGGCTCGGCCTTTCACGTTGGGCTTGTGTTTCACCAGGGCGTCCGCCACAGCGACTTCAAACGCACCGGCGCCGGACACAACGCAACCTGAACACACAAAACGATATTTAAAATTAATCCTCGATCCTATAGTTTAAAGTCAGGGAATCTGTTCTGATCAGCTGAATACATGTAGGAGAGACAAAACTCTCCTAATGCAGAGGAAAAGATCAGAGTTACTGTGGCACAGACAGAGGAGACCAGGAAGCGCCACCATAACGTCCCTGGGTGTTCGCTGTGCAAAACGCAGTTGATTCTGTATTTTAAAATATTAATTTTACAAATAATATCAGCAAACTGAAGAGCCTCCAACGCTACTTTTGACAAAATGTAAGTCAGGGGTGTCAAACTGCAATTCAAAAATGATACAAATTTGACCCTTACATGCAGATGAGACTTTTAATTTATTATCAGAGTAAAAATTGTTACCAAAATAACTTTATTACACAGGAAAATGTAAAGTACAACACAAAGTACTCGTGTCCTTATGACAAAGTTTTAACACGGTAAAACCAGGTTCATCCAGAGACTTCCAGAGATTAATGCACCAAATTAGCTTTTATTCTTTCTTAAACTCGAATAAATAAAGCAAATGTTTTAAAACAAAGTGACCAAAATCCTGCTCTAATTACTGAAAACAAATTTATTCAATTGAGACCAAAAGAAACTGAAAACTTAATGTGTTTTATTAAGACGGCAAACGTGCAAAATCTGTTGCGTCGTATTATAGCTGTTGCAGAAAAGAAAATAGAGAAAAAAGAAGTAAATTTCAGTAAGAAAACCAAAATTTTGAGAATAATCTCAGACATTTTCTAGAAAAAAATAAATAAATTGAGGACAATTATTTGCTAGGGGAAAAAAAGAAGAAGAAATTTTCAGATGAATATCAGAAATTTTCCAAAAAAAAAAAAAAAAAGGTTGAAATTTTTCTTGGTGGACATTTACTCCTTTTTTTCTGTCCACAAAAGCCTTAATACGGCGCCGTAAAAAACCCTTTCAAGTTTTGGATGTGTAATAAGTACCGGGCTACTTTATTTGATTATAGGTTGGGTTTTTTTGGCTTGTGACTATTTTTTAATCTACAATTTTGGCCAAAATTGCAAAATGTTCTGACTCCCCTGTTGTAAATGGTTAAAGTGAAGAAACCTAAATTTAAAAGCTACATGTTTTATTTTCTGTTTATTGGTTTGTTACCGTCTTCGATGGCGTTCTTGACGGCCCGCAGGCCGTCCCTCACGGCGTCTTTGATCTGCGTCAGGGTGTGTTTGTTTGGACCCTTCACCAGCAGCGTGACGGAGCGAGGGTTCCCGCACTTCTCAATGAACGTGTACTTCTCCTCCCCCTACAAAAAAAAGCCAGATTGGAAATAGTAAAACATCTGTCTAAAAAGATTAAATGAGAAATAAATTTGTTGTACTCACTAGTGTGTGTTCATAAACCAGCCCAGCGTGACCCAAACACTCAGGTGTGAGGTCATCCACTGAGTTCATGGCGATGCCACCGCAGGCGAGAGTGAGCCTGAAAAATAAAAACACAATCAAGGTTTAAACTTTACTTTGTATACTTTAAATATACAAACATGACACTCAATTTTTTCTCTGCAAGTAATATTTGCAACTTTTGAGTGTAAAACAGTGGCCTGGTTCAGATTTTCATTATCTGTAAATTCAACAAATGATTAAAAAAAAATAATCAACTTGCTTCAGCTTTATTTTAAAATTTATAATACTTAGACTTTTACAGTGAGACGGACAGAGTTTGTGGAAAATCAGAAAAGCAGATTGATGCATTTTTCTCCCTAAAACCAGCTCCAGGTCTGAGTTTCAATCTAAGATGGTGGACACATAAAATCAATCTCGCTCAGTAAAACTAATAATTTTCATGATCTAAATGATGAAAGATAATTTTCTATTTTTCACACAGCTGTTCATAATTGGAAAATTGGAAAATGAAGTTCCATGTTTTTCAGGAACTCTAACATGTAAGGTTTGATGTAAGGATCTTCAAACATCTCAAACCTGCACAGAGTGAAGGTGACCACCACTAATTATTTCAGGAAAAAAAAGCTTTTCTTTATAAAGTAAACATGTAAAAATCCCAACAGGTGTTCTTGTGAGGAATGCAAATGATAAATGCATTCCTCTCACAATCTCTTACCTCTCCATGTTCCTCCTCTTCGCTCTGCGCAGAGCGACGATTCCCTCCTTGGCGAGAGCGTCCAGGGAGAACGGATCGATACCCTGAGCAAGCAGAGAGACGAGCCCCGTTTACCATCGTTAATTAAACCAATTAATGATTTAGTTCTGTTCTGATCCGCTGAATACAAGCAGGAGAGGAGCGACTCTCCTGACGCAGAAACAAACCAGGTAGAACCACGTTGGCGTCCCTGGGTGTTCACATTTAATCCTACTGAGTCAGGGGTCAAAGTGCGGCTCGGAGGCCATGTGTGGCCCCAACTGCAATTCAGGGATGATACAAATTAAAGTAAATTTCTGTCTAAAAACTCAGAAATTTTGGGAGTAACCTCAGAAAATTTCTAGAAAAAACAAGGGTATTTATTTGCCAAGGGGAAAAAAAAGTAATTTTTAGAATAACTGTTTTTACAAAACAAAATACAAAAAAAAAAAAAAAAAAGGTTTTTAAAAAAATTTACAAACATTTTTTGTAAAAAAAGAAAAAAAGTGATTTTTTTTTGTAAATTTGTCAAAAATTTTGTACATTTTTTGTATAAAAAATACGTCAAACATTTTCTAAAACTATTCAAACTTTCTAAAAAAAAATGTATCACTAACTTTTTGGGTTTTTGACAATTGTTAAAAAAGTAGTGCATTTCTACAAAAACAAGCTAAATGGAAAAACAACAACCAGTTCTTAGATATCAGAAACTTTCTACAAAAACAAATATGGAAATTTCAGAATTTAAAATGTTTTTTTTTCTTGCTGAAAATTTCCAAATTTTCTGGAAATTTTCTTTGATTAATCACAAAATCTCTGAGTTTTTGGCAGAAATTTACTAATTTCTTTTCCATCTACAATGGCCCTAATCTACAACAAATATTGCTCAAATTTATTTGATTGATTTTGGTTTTTTTGGTCAATGTTGCAAAAAGTTTGGACACTAAGTGGATAAACATCAACAGACTGCAGACTAACATCGTCACCATGATGTAGCGATTTAAAGGCGTTAAAACTCGTCTACCTTCTGGTTGATGACGACGAAGCCTTTGTCGTCGCTGGGACAGACTTTCTTCTTCAGGGCGATGATCTTCTGGACGCGCTCCTCGATGAACTTCCTCTCTGCGGCCACCAGCTTCTCCCGCTCCCCGGCGCTCTTGTAGAAGAAGCCAGAGTTGACCTCCGTCTTTTCGTACTCGAGAGAGACATTGCAGGTCAGAACGTAGGCGTCCTCCACCCTCTTCTTCATGTCCGGATGTCTGGCGCCGTGATCCAGAACCAAACCTTTGATCAGTCTGGAGCAAAACAGGGTCGGGTTTTAGATTTCTCAGAGATAATAATAATAATAAAAAGTTTCTGTTCTGTGAAAACTGACTGTGTGTCGCTCTCAGTCTTGTGCTTCATCTCCATAATCTCCACCATGTACAGGTCGATGGGTTCGTTGGGTTTGGAGATGGCGAGCACAGCGTCCACCACAGCCTGAGGACAGAAAAACTGGATCAGCATTTCTTAAAATATTTAACTTCATTTTAATTTTTAGTCATGTGAATAAATAGTTTGGAGCAAACGTAAAGCTGGAGATTAACATTTTAATTTTGATCGCAGTCCGACATCTTTTTCCAATCGTAAAATAAATGCAAACTTTTTGTGGAAACTACAACACTCTTCTATGTAGAAACAGTGACAAAGTGAAGATTCAAAGTTTGCCATTTACACAATCAGTGAAATATAAAAAATAAAATGAGGAGGACCAAAGCTGCATAAGGCTTGAATGTGTGGAAATCGCTGCAGCTTGAGTTAAGTGTTGTTTTGGATTTTTCTGCCAATTTTATAATTGTCTCATTGTCTTAATGAACTTAATTTTATATTTCCATTTTATCATTTATCTACCTGTAATGTTGTGTTTGTTGTGAAGCACTTTGGGCAGCTGAAATGTGCTATATAAATAAACTTTGTCTTAACTTCCTCTCTTGTTCGCTTCTGTTTTAAATTTATTTTCTTTGTATTTAGCTTTGTTTATTCTTTCACCACACTGCGTACAATAAAGTTAAAACTATCTAAACTATTGAAAAACAACAATTTTGTATTTTTCAATTAGGATTCAATAGATTTATTGTCAAAAATGATTTTGTCAAAAGAATAATATCTATGATTTTGTAGCAAAGTTTTATCGTTTTTCAAATTAACATTTCATCGTTATTGTTTAACCTGCTCAACACTAGAAGGTTTTACATTTTAATAGTTTCTCAGATTTCCAACATAGAAAGAAAATCACCAGGTTTTTTAGATTAAACTGGTTCAGTGAAGCACACAGAGGTCAATCCGAACGCCTCACCTCAGTAAGCAGGTCTGCCAGCTCTGTGTGGACCTTGGTCCTCAGAGAAGTCCGGGCGACATTGACGAGCGTTTCTCTGTCCATTTCCCGAGTCACTTTCACTTCCTCCAGAACAGCCAGGGCTTTCTCTTTGGCTGCCTCGAAGCCTTCAGCGATTATTCTTGGATGAAGGCCCTGCAGAACAAACCGGAAATGAGTTAAGAAATGTGTTAATTTCAAACCTGGCAACAGTTAGGAAGGTTTAGAGAATGTAGATCCTGTGCAGCGTGACTCCTGTATGAAATATCCTGCCCCCATCTCCCTGCTGGAGGGCAAAAAGCTGCTAGCCAACAATGACTAGCATTGGTTTTAGCGGTTAAGTCAATATAAATGCACTAATATATAAAACACGCCTGCTATATAAAACAAAAAGGGACACATATACTAATTGTCAACACTATGACAACTAGATAACAAGGCCAGGAAAAACTTTTAAGAAAAAAGTAGAGGAGAGGAAAGTAGTTCAGTTACGCTAGCTTGACTTTGAAAACCTTAACATTTAGATGTGATGTGGAATTTGGTGTGTTTCAGTTCAGTTACAAAATAAAAAAAGGCGACCTAAACACCAACTCTAACAGATCGTACAGCAGGTGTTTAAATGAGCTAATCAACCACCGCTGTGTTAGCCTAGCTAATAGCATCAGTAGCTAATTTACCACAGTGGTCACTTATTAATAATCGCAAAATAAACATGAAGTCTAAAACAGATGCACAATGTTCTGTTCTTTGTGTGGGAAATGTTGAAATATAAAGTGGTGTTGTTGTCACTCACTGGCAATGAGTCTGTGTGTAGCGTAGCTGAGACAGAGAGCGAGAAAAAAAGTGGTTCTGAGTTGTTCAACAGTTTTTCTATGTTATTTTTACCTTTGCTGTGGTGTACTGCACTAAATTAATAATACCAACATCTACAGGTTTTATTTCGCTAACTGAATTGTTCTACCGTAGCAGAGCGGCTATGAATGGCATGTAAAAGAATAATTTTTTTCCCCCTCCAGCGTTGTGAGCAAAATTTCTGAATGTAAACAGTAGCATGCAGGGGGTTCATATGTTGAACTTAGACATCGTTTCCTCGTCCATCGAACTTTTACCTCTGAGACGTAGAGGTCAGCCTGCTTCAGCAGCTCACCGATGATGAGGACGTTGGAGGTGGTGCCGTCCCCTGTGATGTCATCCTGCGCCGTGGCTACTTTAGCAATTAGTGACGCTGTTGGGTGTTGAATTTGCTTGAAACAAACAAAAAAAGTGAAAGTTATTCAGTTTATAAACACCAAAATAAATCTTAATTATTTTGACTCCAGTTGACATTAACATATCTACTAAAAGTCTTGCAAATTAGACTTTACAATTATAAATAGTTACAGAGGTAAAAATTATTCTGATTCGCTGAATACATGCAGGAGAGAAGGAGGCTCTCCTGATGCAGAGGTACAAATCAGAGTTACTGTAGCACAGACACAGGAGACCAGGGAGAGCCACGGTGGCATCCCTGGGTGTTCGCTGTGCGCATTATTGATCTAATTAACCTTCAGGTTTTTCTCAAAGTGCTTCATATTCATTTAGAAATAGGACTTGTATTAAGAAGTTAACCCAAAGCGACAGATGCAGCATAGCTTGATCATCCCTAATGAGAGCTAAAAGTCAATAACTTGATGAAATTTGTTTTTAAAAGATGTGAAACTTTATACCTTTGCATTTTAATGAGTAGTTTTACAACATTAATTTGATCCTGTAAACTACATGTACTGAATTTGAATTGTTTAAAGTATTGCATTGATTTGAGTAGGACGCAGAAGCAGAATGGGAGTGGTCCCCTAGTTGTATGAAACAGTTTATTCTAAGAGTAGCCATATTAATACACACAATGTCATTTTGACACTAAATGTTTACTGGTTTTCTCAATTGTTAACTTTGTATTTTGGTGTTTTTATGATGTAAAGCACTTTGAATTGCCTCGTTGCTGAAACGTGCACCAAGTGGATGAAGGTTTAGACTTGCAGAATAAAAAACTTATACTTCCTTACCATCTCGTGTAGCAGGACATTTCCATCTTTGGTCAGCTTTATGTCTCCTGCACCAGATACCAGCCTGCAAGTAGGAAAACAAATATTTAATATGACAGACGGTGAATGACTACAACCTCCCGCACCGTGTTTGGATCCTATTCTTTAAAAATAGACTTTGTTTTATGCAGTCGTGTCTAAAATAAATTCTAAAGAAAAGAAACGTACAGTCGGATCAATAACGGAAATCACAATTATATGGTGGATTTTTAAAATGTGTAATTAAAGAACAAAGCGCTAAATGTCATATAACGACCCTCGTATGAACACAAGTAAACTTTATAACAACCGATTTAAGCTGCTAGCCTCAGCTTGGAGAGCTAGCCGGCTGATGCTAACATTAGCTTAGCGGTGTCAGCGCGGATAATGACTGGGCATGGCAACGTGCAGTAGGAAACCCGTTACCCGGATACACAAGTGAGGCCTTGGTTAAAATAACGTAAATGTGGTTTGTTACTTTTTATACAAGAGAGTAGAGGCTTTCAGTAGACACATTAATTAGAGTCGTGAGGAAACAAACTGATGTCTAAGCAGTTTACCGGTAGCTAACAAATGTTAGCTAGTTAGCTACCGCACAAAGAGCCCCGCAGCCACTCACATTTTCATGGTTCCCTTCGGTCCCAGATTGCTCCTCAGCACGTCCTGAAGCCCCCGGGCGGCACTGATGTTAACCGCCAGGGCGGCCTGCGCTCTGGCCACCTCGGCTTTAGGGTTCAGCGCTTTAATGGCAGCCATGGTGAGGCAGTACAGCTAGCGAGTAAAGTTAAAAAGTCTCGCCGGCAGGGAGTTAGCACTGCTCGGGCTCGGATAGCTACAGAAAGGAGGGTCTGCTTCCAGAAAGCTCCAACACGTGTTGCTGTGCTGCCTTCACGTTCCGACGGCAGGATAGGACATTCGAAGTCCGGTTGATGACAAGTTTCATATGGATAAGTATTCACAGTGATTCGTGAAAAATAATTTACACCTCATCAACTTTGACATTTCTGCCAAAATCTTAAAACTATTTTTTGCTTTTTTGTATATGTATGTTACAGACCAACGTAAAAGCTACTTCTTTGCTGATCAAAGAAGTAGCTTTTAACTTTTTAAGTGTTAAGAAAGGTTATTTTGATCAAACTTAACTTGATCAAAATTCAATTCATGCTGTGTATTGTTAACGGAACTTTAGCTTAATTAACGGAATCCTAATTTCCAATTGCACTACATGTTAAGATTTCCAACCTTCTTTAAACTCACCTCAAGTCACACCCAAGGAGTCTGCTGATTGGTTAAACAATGGCACCTTTGACCTTTAGGAGCAATCCGCATCAAGAGCATTAAAAATATGCAAGTCAGATTTTATGTAATGATGTGTTCAAAAAATGAACAGAAGAGGGAAAAAGCCTTCTATTAATCAGAAATTTTATTCAATATGTACAACTAATCTTCTTAAATCACTGCATTTTATATTTTCCACTCAGTGATTTTAAAGATCCAAGTTGTTTACAGACACAGCTTATTTAGTAGACCCCCAACCAACAACATGGTGGCATTGCTTAAAAATTAATCTCAGTTAGAGCACACAGTCACCCTGATGATATTTATCTGTTGTATTGGTATAAACCCATATCAGTCAGTGTACATTAGCTTCTTCTGCAAAACATCATTGGCTCTGCATAACTAGAAAACATTTAAATAACCATTCACTGTAGCCAGGAGTGTCGATGCTGAAGAACCTAGAAGTGCGATCAGTTAGGCAAAGGAGAAAAGAAAAGTTGTTTTTTTGGCGGCATTGTGAACAATCTTCATATATTTTTAGCATCATGAATACTTTAATAATTCTGACCCAAATCTTTTCACAACCTGTCAGAGGCTTTGTAAACATAAGACTTTTGCTAAGAAAAGGGAGAACAACTTGAAGAACCCCATTTCTCTTAATGAAATGACTACCACATGTAAAATTTTAGGCTTAATATTTTGAGTTTTCCATAAAGCTAATGAATCCTTTCATAGTTTAACTTTCATCTTGTCGTTCATGATAAACTCCAGATCTGTAACACTCTAACAAGCCATTAATTACAGTAACTAGTAATGTTCTGGAGGTAATCGTTTTGACCCAACATTCTTAAAAACAACAACAAAACAAGAAAAAGTAGAGATTTAAGAAACAAACAAAAAAAAAAAAACAAGGAAAATCATAACTAAGTTGTGTTAAATTTCCTGGCAGTGTACATTGTGGTGGTTGGTTGCGCTTCATAGGTCTGAGTGTTTGTAGCGCTGACAGCTTCAGTCTGCGGTTACTTCAAGGGCGAAGTCTTCATGGGAATCATTATTCTGGACTCCATGTGCTGAATAAGAGGGACTGTAAGGAGAAAAAAAGATTTAGATTTCACTTGGCTAATAAATCAATAACCTATGCATTCTTGATCAACAATATACAGATACATGACTCTTTCTCCGTGTGCGCCCTCTAGCGGTCGGTGAGGTACTGCATGTAAACGACCGTTTATTTTCCGTTACGTTAGCTCAAAGCGCGACGCTAGTTAGCTTACCAAAGGATTGTGTTTATAAATAATAATGGATCCATGGCTTAAAGCCGGCCATTAAAATGAAAACCTAAAGATAGCGGTGGAAAATTTCTCAGGGTGAGTTTCAGTTGAACTTTAACTTTTTTTTAACATTATTACGATACATAATAGCCGGCATACAGATCTCGGTCTGCGGCTGTTCTGAATGCAATATGGCGGCGACTAACTACATATTAACACCTAAAATAACGCCATGTTGGGGAATCTATTGGCTGAAAGAAAATGTTTGTTTTTGCCAACACTACTCAAATCAGTTTTTCCTTTAATTACGCATCTAAATTACAAATAGTCCTAAAATGTTATTAGTAAAGAACATTTTTTAATTTCCACGTGTTTTCTATCATTGGAAAGCTTAGAATCCACACTTTCTGAATCTTAAGTAAATAACTTAAAACACCCGAGTTGACATGCTTATGGTTCTATTGCGGCCAGTTACTTTTACAAAACAGTGCCATCTTTCACATTCCGACAATGTATTGATTTTATTTCGAACAAAGACGACGAGTTAAGAAACTACTATTTCAATTTCAAGTTGTATATGTTACGATGTTTTGTTATTCCGGTGGTAATTTGTAGTTAGGTGATCTGAGTGTTTGTTAGAAAGGGGTAAGTGACCCTCGGCCTGAAAAAGTTTAGAAACACTGATCTATAAGGTTGCTGGCTTTGTTTAATGTGTCTTAAAAGACATATAATTATAGAAAATAACGTAACTTCAATTAAATCACAACATTAACAATACTTAGGATAATGTTTGGCTACCAATTCATGCTTACCTGTGTAATAAACGACCTCATCCCAACCCTCCCGGTGCCAAGCTGCATTTCTAATTTTATCTCTGGTCTGAAGATCTTTGTAAGCTAGTTGATAAAAGAAACAAAACAAAAACATATTTATTCATTTGTGGAGTATTTAAGTCAACTCACAGCTTCAAGCTTAAGTTATTCTGAGAAAACATTCATGAAGTTTAAAACTGAAGTTCTCAATTATGTAACACAATTGTGTTTATTCCTTAAAATCACAGGCTCTTGGTGAAAAGAAACAGATTTTTAACCATATATATAATAGCAGGAAAATCTCTTCACCCCATAAGTGATGAACTTGGTAAAGACTTCCGATCTGTGAGAAAAAGCCTCCCACTGCCTCCTGGTTCTGCTGGCGAATCTCAATCGCCCGAGCCCTGCAGAGCATCAAAAAATGTAAACACAACTCAGTACTGTCAACTAAATATTTGCAGTTTGAGGATTAAGTCATTGCAATATTTTTGCTTGATTTTCACTGAAAAACAAATGCCTCTCAATGATTAAATTATAATCATTCATTAAAAAAGGCAAGATTTATTATATCTAATATAGAGATGCATCGATATGACAATTTGGGCCGATATCAATATCCAATGTTAATATTTCTGATATATAATTGGTATTTATTGATATTATATACATTTCATTACCATTTCAACACCTTTGGAAAAAAAAACCAACCAGCACAAATAACTATCGGTTATTAATAGGACCAATACTAATATGTTAAAAAATTACTAACATCGGCCGATACCGATGTTGGTGCCGATATATCGTGCATCCCTAATCAAATGTTTGGCAAATAATCAGAATAACTCAAAAATTCTCAAAAAAAGGATCAAGTCAAAAAATATATTTAAAATTAATACCTGTCTTTCCTAATTTTTCTCACGCATTATGTTTGTTACTTACTATTTGTGCAGTAAAAATTGACAAAGTGGTTTTCTTACCAGTAATTTCCCCACTCGATCATTGTCCCTGGCTGGAATTACAGCATGGAAATGGACAGCATTTATTTAGGTTTTCACTCTGGTTGAAAACGATCTTTAAAGCTGAACGAAGGTGAAAACAGAGTCTTACTCTGAGCTGGTATGACCGGAGTTCGTAGATGTTTGGTCCTGAACGAGGGACGGGTTCGTTCCAGAAGCTGAACTCCAGCAGCAGCTGATTCCTACGAGACAGCAGCATCTTTCCCCTCTCATCCCTGTAGTTCATAAACCCCTACAGCCAGGACAAATAAAGACAAAGACTTCACTCAGTAAACCCCCAGCCGAGCATCTGAAATTATCAAAACAGAGTCGACTGAACTGATTTCTGACTGCTTATGTGAATGGAGATTTTTAGGCAAGAGAAGCAAGGCAGGTGTAATATGAGGAAACTGGGAAATAATTGCATTCATTATTTAAAATCATTAATAATCTATTTTAGAAAATGTGTGAATAATTCATTTAAAATCAGTCCAGAAATAAAAGCAATTCTAATGTTTTAAGTAAAAAAAAAACAACAGTAATTATATTACAATTCAACAAAAATCACAAATAAATTATATTCCTAAATGTTCCTGTTAGAGGTGCACCGATTGCAGTTTTCTGGTCGGTTACCGATCGATTCCAATTCCGAATTTGGCTGACTTTTGGTTGAACTGTTGATTGCTCTCAAAATTTCTCAAAATTCAAAGTTTTTTTGGCAGAAATTTTAATTTGCTACATTTTTGTTTTTCTACAGTGGCCCTAATACGCTGTAGAAGATTGTCCACATTTGCTTTATTAAAAGAAAAGCATCTCGTTTTCAGTTTCTTTTGGGTTCAATTTAATAAACTTATTTTCAGTAATAAGCAGTGTCCAATCGCCGATTACCAATCTTTAAAAAGCCTGATCTGCTGATTCCGATTTTGGCTGATTCTGATCCTTTTGGTCTGAAATGATGCTAAATATAACAAGAAAGTTACAAAGTTGGTAACAGTGATTACTGTTAATTGCAAACGTGCAGACATGACCTGTTAGATAAACCTCTAACACAGCAGAGCAGAAGAAGACAGTGGTTGATTTTTAGACCTGATCACCAAACTCCCAAAAGGAAGGACATCAAGGCTGACTAATCGGTGCACCCCTAGGTCTTATATTAAAGGTCTTCATCTGTCCATACCTATGTTTCTATTTTTGGAGAGTAACCACAAACAACATGAATAACACAGAAACTGACTCTATACTTACCAAACAATCAGCATACGGCTGATTCTCTAACTCTGTAAATATCCTTTTTATTTAGCTAAACAGGAAACAGCTGCAGAGCCACAGAGACACTAAAACCTGGTCTCCGGCTGTTTTTATGGCCTTTAGGTCAGCAGCGTACAGAGAGCTGAACTAATCCCTGTTACCTTATTCTGTCTGAGTTTGTTCATGACTTCGGTGAGAGCCGGGTATCCTCCCCGATATCTCCAAAGGTGAACTAGAATAGAAGGAGCAGAAGAGCCAGAAATAATGCAGCTCTGGAAAATGTTTTCTTCCGGGCCAAACTGCAGTCAGTTCTAGTTGCACCTCATTAACACAGATCCTTCAAAATAAAGCTTTAAAATCACCAGCTTCAGATTTAAAACAACCACAATGTAGATAAATGCTAAGCATAAAAAACCCAAAGGTCATTGCTATTCCTCTTTATTTTTCCCCTTTAAGGGACTTTAATGTTAACATGTGGTTCATGTTTAACTTCTGCATCCTTTCCACTTCTGTTCGCATCAGAGTTAAAGTTCAGGAAGAACAAAATCTAATCACAGGACAAAATGGACAACAGCCAGGAAAACAGAAGGACAGACATAGCTGGTCGTTGACTAAAATAGGAGCTGTGACTCTGCTGGTCTGTGTCAGAGGAGAGAAACTCCTTAACTATCAAAAGTATTTACACGTGTTGAACTTATTCTGTTTGTCACATAACAAACCACATTTTCCCACCCTTTTTCCCGAGCGTTCGATGCGTCCAAAGCTGGAGTTGGAAAATCTGAACTTTCACGGAACGTAAACCAGCCTATAGTGTCACATTTTCCGACGTAATCTCAGAAAAAACTAAAATAATGGAGGATAAACTAATTGTCGCTATTTGTTCTCGTCCTATAATCTACGACCAATCAAATTACGACTACAGAGACAGGAACAGAAAGGACCTCGTTTGGAAAAGGATCAGCGAGAAAGTTGGAATGTCGAGTAAGTTATACCTTTTACTATTTGAAAATATTTCCCCAGATTTGAGCTATACAAATCCATCTAGCAAAAACATTGAGTCATGTAAATATATTTATTTAGACGAAACATGAAGGAGACAGTGGAAGAGTTTGAAGGACACCTTGCCGTGCCAAGGAGTTTCCTCTCACCACCGCCTACAGAGATTTTGATGTGTCTGATGCTCGCCTAAAGCAAAATATCAAGCATTTGACTTCAAAGTGCAAACGCGTCGAACTTGAAGTGTCGGGCGAGTTTTTGACGAGTGAAACGCATGAGGTGTGAACGCACCATTACACTCCATTTTTCTTTGTTTGTCATTTAAAATCCTCCCAAAATACATAAAGTTTGTGGTTGTAATGTGACAAAAATGTGTAAATATTCAAGGGATTTGAATACTATTGCAAGGCACTTTGATTCAACACCTGAAAACTATAACAAAAACAATATTTTTAGAGCTTCAGAATGCATTTAGTTTTTAAATAGCATAAGATATGTTAAATTTGCCTTATTCTTGTGCTAGAAAAAACATTATTCAACAATCTTTTTACTCCAGTAGATATATACTTGTTTTTACCTATAAGCAACAAACTGAGGATTTGTGATGACAATCCCTCACATCTCCTGTACAGTTTTTATCCTGTTGGCTGAATTATTGATAATCATAACCCAACTATTAACTGAAATGTAAACACTGGCTCATAATTTTATCAATGGCTTGTTATGAAAGCAGATGATGCACAAAACTCATAAATGTTTCACATGATTTCAACAAGGCAGATGGATTATGCAGCCAACTCAGCATTTCAAGACCTCAAATGTTTAACAATACCCAGCAGCTTAGTAGTTAAACATTATTTTTTGTTAGAAATTAGTGTAGATTCATTATTTATCAACTTTACCATCATTGTTTTACTTTCACTGGGCTTTCTAATTGAAAAACAGTTAATCTAGACAGCTAAGTAAATGAAAGTAGAGGCCTGATTAACTGTGTGAGATGCTGCAGCCTCTTACCTGCCTGATCCTGCTCTCCGTACCAGGTGTTCCAGGTGCCCACCAGCTCACAGGGGTATTCAGGGTCAGCATGGATGGAGGGTAGTACTTTTTCACTGGGGACAAAAACACACAGAAATGTGCAGGAATGTACTAAACCTGAGATTAACAGAGAAAGATTAAATTAACTTTTCTTACCAAAGTTCATTGTAAGCATCAAGGCACTCTGGCTTAACATTATGAACTGTTGAGGGGAAAAAAATAAAACGATAAGTGGACAAATAGTGAAAATAACAACATGAAAACCACATTTCATGAAATTGCTATAGAGGAAATAATGCCATAATACATACATTGTATTTTGTAGAGATTGTTGTCTTCTTTCTTGGATAATAGATGAGAGTGGGCATCTTTTCTGGGGTCAACTTTTCTCACAAAAAGAGATTTAAGTCCTGAGAAACCCCTGCACAGAAAAATAAATAAATAAAATTAAGCATTTTTCTGCTGCACAGTATTAAAAATCAGCTTAACAACCAAAAAGTTTTTATACTGAATCCTATCAGACCCTTGAAAGGCATAAATAGACTTGCTGTTTTTATCCTCTAATTATTTCAACTTATGCATCCAACTAATTTTAATAATATAGATTAAGATTATGTCTTTCAATGAGTTAAGATTATATTCGGTGCAAGTTTCACTATTATAAGCTAAGAATTGGTGAAATGCACCACCTTAAAAAAGTATTTACACCTTTGGACTTTTTTACATTTTTGTCATGTGACAAACACAAACATTTAGAATGTTGTTTACTTTTAAATGTCAGATAAAACCACTATGTTATGGAAAAGAATGCAAGGTTTTATTATTTGCTGGTAATGGCTTCAGGATGACAGCTCAACATGATCTGACATGTCAATATTTAAAGCAAAATAAAGTGACACGACAAACTGGAAAGGTGGGAAAAAAACCTAATTTGTATGCATATTTTAAACCACTCCGTTGACAGTTTGAAACTTTGTTCCCGCAGGAATTGTTACAGTCACTGCAATGAGTTTTATTAGAAAACTAATGTACGTGGATTTTAAGTCCTAAATTAAATATAAATACCACCAACAACCACTATTGTACTGATATTCTTCGATAATGTTATTCATTCAAAGACATTCAACATTTAGATTATTGTAAATATTCATGAACAAATCAACTAGAAATTTATTTTTTTAAAGAGAAAAACATTGTAAAGCTGTGCACTCTCGCCGTTTTGACCTTGAAGTTAAATCACTTTGGGAGTGACAGCCTCACTTCTAACTTTCTTTTGTGTTATCAGCTATAAAATAAAGCTCCATGTTCGCAGATGGAATTACAAACGGCACCATGTTCCGAACTTTTCACTTTTCAACGGACGGGGTAATAATTAGCAGAAAGTTAGCAAGTTTAGCGCTAATGCTAAGCACCTAATGCTAGCTACGCTGCGTAGGCACCAACGTCCCTACGTTAGCTTAGCCACCTAGCATCCCAGAGTTTGTCATTAGTGTAAACTTTTTTCTAAAACCGAGCTAACTTTTTGAAGAAACCTCTCTGAATCAGCAGGTAGCATCTGCCCAACTCTGACCTGGCGGTGATGGCTGACGGGACGTTAGCTTGAAGTCCGGCTCTCCTCCAGTGAAGGCCGGTGGCCACTCTTTGAAGGACTCTGCTCGCCATGTTTCCCTGAAGGCAGTTAGAGTCGGAGGCTGCAGCAGAGCCACAGTCCGGGCTGTTTACTGGGCAGCTGACAGGGAGACGTAACGCTGGAGAACAATGTGGAGGATGATAAACGAGCTTTACAAACACAGGAATCACACGTGTTTGTGATTCCTGTGTGAAACAGCATAATCATTCTGTTCATGGTTGACAAAGTGAAAGTTTTATCTCCTCATATGCGCTTTTCTATTGACAGTTATGCCTTGATCTATTTCTTATTTGATTTTTGTTTAATTTCCAAAACATTCACCTGAAAATCTCCCATATAAAAACAGTAATTTTGGTCTAGTTTCTTGTGCAAACATCTTAGTTTGTCTTATTTCAAGTGCACTGACTTGTAAGTAACTTTTTAGCAAGAAATAGCTTAAGTAAATAATTCCTTAATATTCATGGAAAAAGTACTTGGCAGATTATTTCACAATTACATGGGAAAAATGTGTTATAAGTGAATTTATTTGAATATGTACTTTTTCATCAGTATTAATAATTAATTGCTCCTGTTTCTTGCTGAAAAGTTACTTGTAAGTTAGTTTTGTCTTATTTCAAGTGCACTAAGATATTTGCACGAGAAACTAAACCAAAAATATTTGGTAAGATCTTGTGTGTTTGCAGTGCAGTAATATATGCACTCATATTATAGTGCATATTTTATATGAATCAGCCACACAAAAGTTTTCAGTACATTACAGTAGTTCCCAAATTGGCATCTCAAAAATGTGAAAGGTCTTGAGATCCTCTTGAGAAGATAACCTTATACCAAAAATAAACATTAAAAAGCACTTTAACTGGTGTAAAATCTTTTACACCAGTTTATGGTGTAAAAGATTTTCTTAAAACAGAGGGATTTCAATAAATAAAAGCCACATATTGGTCAGTATATTTGTTGCTGATTGCGTTGCCACAGTACCACTTCATAACTCAACAGAGTCACTGACATTTTCTTATGAAAACTGAAGTTTTGAGTATCAGTGCATTAGAAAACATCAAAGATCTGCAACCTTTACAATCCAAAGAGGCATTTTTGCCTTTAGTTCAATTGTTTTATTTAAAATCTTGGCACATTTAAGGCTTTTTAAGTACTAAAATTTTGATTTTTCATCTCTCCCAGAAACCCAGAGAACATCACAAAGCATGAATGTGTTCCCATTTTCATTTCATGGCAAAATAATCCAATTTATATTCTAGAAAGTAATATTATTGTTAGGCTTCTGTTGATCCCATAATGTTTACATACTTATATTTTTTATTAACTCTTGAACCAAAAACATTACAGAGTGGCATGTAAGAAAACAGTTTTCTATCATGAAGTAGGAGTTTGTACAGACGGAGAATCCGCTGCAGCGGAGGCAGCTGAGATGTTCAGCTCTTTGAGTTTATCCGACAGAGAAATCTTCTCTTCTAGAAGCAGGTCAGACAGAGGCTCCACAAACTCTGTTCCTGCGACACTTTTTCCCGTCAGCGGATCCACCACCCGGCCCACTTTGTAAACAATCTCAGAAAGTTCATGCTTCACATGTTTGGATCTTGCCACAGGCAGAGCCTTGATGAGGACAATATCTCCCACAGTGCACTGTGCCAAAGCATCATGGGCAAAGTAGGTTTTCCTCTTGTTGTAGTACTATAAAGGAAGCGAAAAAATGCACTTAGTTAACTTTAAATGCATAATGATACACACATATTCTGTTTAGAGAAATTTATTAAGTAATATATATTCAATAAGCAGACTTTAGTTGCAAAGGAGTTCAATGAAATAGCATTATTTTGCAATTAAACCTAGAAGAAAGTTATAATTAACCATCAAATACAGGCTACAGGTTGAAATACTTTGAAAAAGAAAATTCAAAATACAGGAAATCAATTTATGTACTTCAATTAAAAAAAGTTTTTAGGTGAAAACAGAAATTGGCAGGTAAGAAAACCTGATCAATCCAGGTATAAATAAATACATGTTTCTGGCCATAACTACAATACAGATTCATGTTCAGTTTGCTTCCTCCAAACAGAAGTAAAATGCAATAGAGAATGACAGATTATACATCCAACACTCAAGATCTAACACTATTTGTATGCTGACTTAATATGTTTTAGATTTAAAGTTCTTGTATTACACAGAACACCTGATTGTTTTTTTCTCACACAGAAATCATCTACAGACATTAGCTGCAGATTCACCTTCAGCAGGTAGGGGTCCAGCACCAGCCTTGTCACTCTCACTTTAGCAGTTTTCCGCATCTTGGTCCCGATTACTTTACCGATGACCCATCTGGCATGGACTACAACCTTTTTTCCTGACATTCTGCTCAGCTTTTCTGACCCCGGAAAGAAAAACAAATGAAAATTGTATAAAATAAATAAAAAACATTAGGGACGTGAAAACAGATTCAGTGACACTTTGAGTTTGTGAAGGAAACCCTTAAATATTTACCGTCATCCTACTGTAGATGCTTACATAAATCTGTCACATAATCAACAATAACCTAAAAGAGGATCCGTCCTGGCTTATTATTAGCTTTAGCATCCCAGATACGTTAATTCTTCAAGAGTCAATGGGAAAAAACGAGACTTTGATATGATTAAGATTGACCGAAAAGGCTAAAATGTACAAAAATGAACTCACTGATCCCAGATTAAAGTGTTAAGTTGGAAAGGTCAAGAATCCCTCAGTTGCAGCGAGTCTCCATGCTTCTAATGTCGATTTACTTCTTGGTTTAATAAATAACCATTTTATGCACTACCGCCACCTGCTGGACAGGAGGGCTTCGTGCAGCAGGAAAACAGCCTATTGACGTTCTTCCGCGATAAATTTAATCCGTATGAACCCTGAACTACATCTTTTACGAAACAACTGCGTATATTTAAAACTTTATTGCACTTTCCTGCTTTTAAAATATTAACATGGTAATGTAATAATTAATTATTAGTCTGTATTACTGGTTCTCCATGAGCTTCTTGAAATATCTACTTTGAATTTTTAAATAGTCTTGAGTCAAAACAATTTTTATGTCAAAACTTTTACTTCTCTAGACTCAAATTTGTCAGATATCTGAGTTATTGTATAAAGTGTTAAGTTTGGAAGTATAAATATAAATGTGCAAGTCTGTTTCTTTTCCAAGGAATTTAAATTAAATCTCATACCTTCCCTTGCTAATTAGCAAATTCCAAAAGTTAATTAAACTTTAATCAAAACTTTAATTAAAAGTTAATCAAATGACTCCTCACAAAACCCAGGTAACTAAAAAGTGCAATGTCAAAAACGAAACAAAACTGTTTTGTTTGCTTTCTGGTTAGAAAATCAGCCGCCTTTCCAGAAGATGGCGGCAGAGAAACATCTCTTCTCTAAACTTGATTGCAAATTTCAAAGCCTTTTTTATAGAAACAAATGTAACTTTTCTCAAAATTTCATTTTTAATAATTATCTACTAGTTACTGGTGTCAATAACTAACCTTAAAATTAAACTGAAAAGGAGAAAATATACATATAATTATTAAAATGTTTATTAGTTTTATGGATACAGGAAAAAAAAACTTCTACTATATGTAATCCTAAAGTCCCACAGAGCAAACCTGTTATTAAATTATCTAATAACAAAATGTGGTGACATTAAATCTGAGGGAATTGCTGACTGCTTTAGCCCAGTTGTTGCTGATTTCCTCCATGCTTATAAAAACAGGACACATCTGTTTGACCCAACTTCACAGATGAGTGGCCTTCATTAATCTTGCCATGGCGAGCTAGCACAGTGTTTAATGTGTTTAATTGGGATAAATCTACTTCCTAATCCCTCACAAGTAGAACGTATCCCCCGTTAGATGAACCAAACAAGGATAAATCACAATGGAGGAAACATTTCAGCTGTGATGTTTCATTCCAGTGAAGTTGCTGTTGGATTTAACTGCCACCAAGCAAACATTTTCACAATTACAACACAAACCTGGTCATGATTTAAGAAGCAAAGCATTTGTCTTTTTCAGGGTTTTTAATGTAATGAGGTGCACACGAAACTCAGTGACTCATCACTCAGTCCAGCTGGAGTAACGGAGAAAAGAGATGAACAAAGTGGGAATTTGACCTGGTAATGGTGCTAAATAAATAAATGTCAGGAAGATCACGGATTTCAGGCTGTGAAAACATGCAGTTCTTCCTGTAGTCGTAAATATGTCAGAGTGAACCAATGATTCATACAGACTGAGATCCTTTTAGCTAACAGCATCAGTAAGGAATCCACTTACCTTCTGAAGGAAATCCTCCCCGCAGCATGATGCTGCCACCACCATGGGTTGTGTGTTTTGGCTAAAGCTGCATGTAACTTTCATTAAAAAAATAATTTTTTGACGTATTTGTTGAGACGGTCTCCACTGTTGGTTTGTAGATGTCAACATTATGTTGTGCAAATGTTTTAAATGATTATCACTTCAATTTTTTAGAGGTACTTTTTAAAAGTCCATCTAGGGACAAGTGCTGCGAATTAGCTGTTGCTATTGCACTGTGACGCAAACATGGGACTGTTGTTTTGTTCAGTTTGTCTATGTCGATGTGTGTCTGTCCCTGTCAAATAAACTTAAATTAAAATAAATAAATGATGTGACACAATGGTATGAATAAGAATCTGTCCTCAGACAGCAGTAGTAGCGCAGAGGAAAGGTGGAGGAGATTGATCTTTTCACCGATTATTTGTCTCATATCAAACTGTCACAACAGTTTTAACAAATATATAAAAACATATTTTTCATAAAAGTTACATACTGCAGCTTTAAGCTTACAGATTCTCCTACCTGATCTCTGTTGCTCCTCCAGAGTTACCATGGATCCATTGCTACATTTCATTGAGGCGTGTCAAAGGTGTGGCTGATTGGATTTTAGATTTTATTTGTAAAGAATTATTAAACAATTTGTAACTGTTCTTTTGCTTTACAATACCAAAAATACACTAACGTTCATACGATGTAATGTTACAAAATACAAAAATGTTTAAAGCTACATTATGTTGTCAATCACTTTGTATAGGCGCTGCTCAGAACCTCAGTGTTTTCCTGATAACAGAACCTGCTTTGAATGTTAGGTCAGTTAGCATGGATGATGGTGAATAATCAGTTTTCCTGGAACAGGGAGTTTTTTTCTCCACCATTTGCACATTGAACAGCGCGTACACAAGGTTGTTTTTGACTGGGAGTGGTGCATTTCTGCAAATGGATACCCAAAGTGAGTTTTATAAACTCTCAAGAATATGAGTGACCTGGTATTTCTGTGAGGTTATGGTTAGCGTGGCCATCAGCCCCTCGGGAGGCGATACAACTGGGAGCTGATATAAACGGCTGAAAGGCTGACGGACCAACGTAGGCGCTCTCACACCACGATGTTAACAGCCTTGTCCCCGTACAGGAACTGGCTGTGGCTCTGCACCAAGAACAAGCAGATCAGTCTGGTCTTAATCAGAACCAGGCTGTAGTAAAGCACAGGTCTCCCGGCTCTGTTTCCCATTTAAGGCAGTGCAGCTTTGGGTTACTTCTGCCAGAATTACAGCATTGCCCAACTTTAGTTTCCTTCATACAAGAACACTGAGACAATTCACACAGCACTTTCTGTATATGACCCGTTTTCAGCTTCTTCTGAAAAACAAGAAGAAGCTGAACTGATGCTGAGGTTTTTGGGCGATGTTGCGATGCGCGACTAAGCCTGTAGCAACGAACAAGCAATTAAACAATTAATCGCATGATAAACTAAAATGAGCTTGATAACTAATATTTTTGGAAGGGTTATTCAGTTTATGGAGTCTTAGTAGCACATTTTGGTGTGGTTCTTACTTCTGTTTTGTTTGTTGTTTTGGGTTGTTTTGTTTTATTTTGGGTAATTGTTACGGCCCTGGGCCTTATCTGCTGGGTTGCAGGTGTCTTGTTGTCTGTCTTTGTACTCCTCCCCTTTCCAGGTGCTGCTGACTTGTTAATTTGGAGCACAGAGCATTTAAACCCGACCGTCTCCACCTTCTGGGTCGCCTTCGGCGTCCACTCTGCCGCTTGATGCTTGTGGTGTTTTGTTGCCAGGCCTTAGCTCCCCTCCTTTTGCACATTTGCATTTATACACCACATCCAAGCATTTGCATTACACCACTGATACTGACTTTCATAATCCATTGTTGTTTTTGTTAATAAATATTCCTTTTTATGCATTTTAACCACTGCATGGTCTCCCGTTTTTGTTATGACCTTGAGCCAGTCATAACAATAATTAAAATATCTTCCACTGTTTGGAGTGTTCTTTAGAAAATATCGCATTTCACTGCAAAAACATAACATTTTACCAAGTATTTGTGTCTAGTTTTCAGTGTAAATATCTTAGTACACTTGAAGTAAGACTTAGAAGAAACCTTTCAGAAAGATATTGGAGCTCGTTTTAAGTCAGTAAATCCTTAATTGTGGTGAAAATGTGCTAGATTATCTTATTTATAAAAAGGGAAAAATGTCTTGTTCTAAGTGGATTTATCTGCCAATGTGACTGGCACTTTTACAGAAATATTTATTTACTTAAAACATTTTGTATATCTTACTGAAACGTTACTTGTATGTTTAAGTGAACTAAGATATTTGCACTGAAAACTAGACAAAAAACAATTGGCAAGATTTTATATTTCTGCAGAGTTAAAAATGGCCTCAAAACAACAATATTATCATTTATCGCAATCATTTCTGGGGCAATTTATTGTCCAGAAAAATGTTATTGTGTTGAAAAATATTCTTTGTGCTTCTAAAGACTCTTAGCAAACTGCAGCATTATGGTAGAATATTTATATCTTAAATTAAATGCATATAAGAGCAGATGATTTCATTATCAGCTCTGAATTTTGTGAAACCGCTGCTGCTGTGAAGCAACGCAGAGGCTTACATGAATGTTTTCTGTGATAACACACTGACCTCTTAATCAGCAGGTTCTCTGTTTGCAGAATGACATGCTGGAATGATGTTGGCCTCCTTTCTCTAGACTAACTTATTAGGCTTCAGATTTAATATATTTTGAAACAGATAAGATTATTTAGTTGGAGCGTTTGACTAAAACCATGCTGGATTTAACCCATGAAGATAAATTTATGCATCTCATGGAGGCTAAATATGACTTAATCAGTATTTTTTTTCAGATGTTTGGGATTGTTTTGCAGCTAGAAAATTGATTAAATAGTTAAATTCCTCCTTCATTGACAGACAGTGGAGCATCAATTAGTGTTTATGTCCCTTCTGTTGATTGTAGTTTAATTTCAAATAACATTCCTGTTCATTTTTGCACAATATTCTTCGCTGTAAATAGTTTGTTGCTGCTTTTGATACACAAATACACTCAGTTGGACATTTATTTACACCTGAATATGCCATTTTCTTTAAAAAATGTTCAGTGTTATTTCTCTTTCTTGTAAATTTATCCTTGCTGCTGTTTTTTTGTTAAAAAGTCAAACATTTAACTTATCAGTTACAAGTTAATATATATAATGTATATATATTAATTTCTAACTTAATGGGAACACTCTTCCCATCTTCATGATGATGATATTACAGAGTTCACATTCTTCATATTTTGTTTTGCAAATAATTTTGCAAGGCATGTCATAAAGACGTTTGGGTTTAAACCAGGGGTATCCAAAGTGTGGCTCGGGGGCCATTTGTGGCCTATCGACTAATTTTGTGCGGCCCCCGACAGTGATTCAAAAATTACACAATTTGGCCCATTGATGCAAATGGAGACTTTTAATTTGTAATCAGGGTAAAAATTGTTACCATAATGATTTTATTACACAGTAAAATGTAAAGTACTGTAGACAAAAAAAACTCTCTGTATGGTAACAGATCAGGCTGAGACTCTGGCAAATGGCAAAGAGCAAAAATCTTTATTACGTTTGCAAACGGAGAAAACACAGCACAGCACAACACAACAGCTGTACCTGCAATGAGTTCTGATTTGGAGCTGCAAGCTCTCACAATATATAGGACTCTCCCACAATGTG